>VYZV01037044.1:143874-163704 GCA_013401275.1 Pandion haliaetus | reverse complement strand
CCTAGAGGCGGGTCCGACATTTTGGCGTGTCTGACATTTTGGGGCAGCGAATTTTCCAGCAGCTTCTTAAAGGGGCCGCCTCTGCAGCCCCCCTCCCTTGCCACCAAGGAAAACCGCGCCACACAAACCCATAACAGCCTCCATCCCTCTGCTGCCGAGCCGAGCTTTCCCAGACAATTCCTATTACCACCTGGTGATTTATAGTCATCCCTCTCTCAGATGAACCAAAACACATGTCTCTTTTGATGGACTGTGTTCTGCAAAGCATGAGGTTTCACAACACAGCTGCTACGTGTTGTCCCCCACAAAGCAAACGTGGGAATATTTATATGTTTTTTTAATACAACAAAAATATTTCCCCAGATGCTCTTGAGTGAACATGTTACTAATGGGAGTGTGTTCAGCTTTCGAGCCTTTAGTACAGAGAGAAAATATTAAAAAGCTCAAGAATCAAAGCTGATTTTTTAAAGGTAAAACAAGCTTTCAACTGCATCTGTGATACTTTCTTCTCACAACTGCTCTAAAATCTACATTACAATATTGCTCATTAGTTCCTTCTTCTTAAAACATAGCATTGCCTAGAGGAGATGGGTTGTAGTAGCTGCATAGGTTCAGCACAGCAATGGAAAGCAAGCAGTGCCATACCACGTGAGCAGGCATGTTGTATGCTAACGGTTGAATATGTGCCCCGCTAATGGGCTGGAAGCCGAGTCAAATATTAAACAACACAAGTTCTAACACTCAGGTGTTGGATGAAAACTTTGCTCTAGTTATTTCAGAGGTTACATGAGCATCCCCCTTAAACGTCCATAAGGCCATTCCCATTTGTACAGCTTGTTTACTGAGAAGCGATAATAGATGCCAGGAAGTCAGACCATTTGTTATGAAGTGCATCTTCTTAAAATGCTTCCTTAAATTGGAATTAAACAGGTTACCACAATCAATTCCTGGATATATAACTTGATGCATGTTCCTATTGATTCTCAGCCTCACTGAAATGAAGGAAGCATATTTCATTGTGAAGAATAAGATATCCCAACGAATCTGAGAATCACCAAGTATATCTTGACCACTTTAGAGCAAATGCTTTCTTGACAGTCCATTTTAGAAAGAGGCCGCTTTCACAATTCTGTGTGATTGAACAATCATAACTTCTCAATTTTTTTTTTTTGATCCACAGTCAAAAAATCACAAGATTTTTTGTGATTTTGAATCACAGATTGAGCCTTCCTGCCACAATCACCAGGTTAGTTTTCTTGACTGAGAAATCCTTATGATATTATATTCTAATGAGCTACTTTCAACACAGTTGGCAACTGCTATTATTAACGCACCTTTACTGACCATCTTTAACAAGCTTACCTTTGCAGCTGCCCTCTTTGTATTTTGTCATGTGTGTTATCAACATGCAGACTGCTTCTCCTGTGGTCCACTACTCTGCTTTTATCACAGAATTGAATCTAAAGGACACACATTCCCGCTCTTGCGCTCAGCCCGCTAAACCCCCTTCCCCAATATTTTTTTCTAGTGAAATGAGGCTACTCAGCTTCTTCTGAGTTCTGTAATACTTTCAAGTCTTAGAAAGTATGTCTAGAGTAGCAATATCGAGCTATTAAATATAAATTAGTAGCTTGCTTTGAAATGTATATATGTGCTACTAAAAACCATCATTCTCAAGCATTTAGTAGAAAGTGCAGTAAATATATATGTATGGTATTTTATGGCTGCTAACAAAGAATTTTAATTAGAAAGATGCTTAAAATTTCTCAGGTTTCAAGGTAATGTTCTTATGATTAACTTCTCTATTGAGCTATCTTGCAATAAATTCTAGGCTCCACTGAAAACAGTGGCAAAATTGACACTGAATTCAATAGAGAAAATATATCTATTTAATTTTTAGCTGTGTATACTGAGGTACACAAAAAGCAAAAAAACAAAAAGGGAGAAAAAAAGAATTAAAATTATAAACCAGCTGCAAGTCATATAGCTATTTGATACAGCTACAAAAGGAAAAGCACCATTCTGACAAATATTAAAACAAGATTACAGACTCTGAGATATTGAAGTAATCCACCTGATAGACTTAGCTCTGATAATAGTAACCTGACTGGAGTACTGCATTTTGCTTTAGGCCCAAAATTTTGAGGAAGATAAGAACTCATTGAAAAGAGAAAAGCAGAGAATGACCAAAGGCCATATGACTTTACCTATGAGGAAAACAAGCATAAATTAAAAGAATTATAAAAGGAGATGACCACATAACGGTACATAAAAAGTTGTCTTAGGAAGGAAGATCTTCCTTTTCACTAGTGGGCAGCAATGTGCTTAAATAACAAAAATGAAGGTTATGGTTAGACATTAGAGAACAGATTCTAACAGTAGACACAAGCCATGGAGTAGATTGCCTGGAGACATTGTCAAATCATTGGCAAACCTTTGGCAGACATTGCCCAAATATTTTTTAGAGGATATCTAGGTATAATTAATCCTACCTTGCAGAAAGGCATGGAATTTTTTTTAATTGTGGCCACATTTCTTCCTATGATTTTATGCTCTTAATTTTAAACATAATCTTAACATTTGCTATCCTCAGTGGGTCTTTGGTTTGTACTAAAATGGTTTTGTGAATTGAGACAAACCTTGAAAGAGTAAATTAATTTTTAAACTTATGGATGCCAGGCAGTCAATATCAAAGAGCATTTTTGAAGATTTCCTAATCCATAGAGTTTTCAGGTGGCACTAAAGGAATTAGGTGATCAGCTGCTACTAAATTTGACCAGATCTGTGTGTTGAACCTCCTCGGAACAAACCAGATATAAGAGGTACTTAAATACATTTGAAGATTTTTTTGTTAAGAGAAACTCCTGCCAATTCAGAAGCTAAAGGCTAAACCAGAATGGAAAACAGATGGCCTCTTGGAGTGCCTTCTTGTAAACACACCTTTACAAATAAGATTACACTATAATTTTATATGCTGGTTTCTACTGCTGGCTGCTTGCTTGCTCCTGATATCTTCATGTGCTGCAGGAACATTTGCATTTCCCAGGCTGTGTTCATATCTTGAACAGAGATAGGGCTTCATCTCCAAACTTTATTTGGATACCTTCACCATCACTAAACTGTGTACAGAGAACCCAAACTTCAGGTAATGTACGTCAACAAAGTGCCAAGAATGCCATGGAAACATGGTAATTTAGAGCAGTGGAAGATCTCATCTGAAACTGTAATTGAATGGGGGAAAAGGGCTCTGCTCAGATTTACAAATCTTGCATAGAGGAATAGGATTACTGGGGTTTTTTTTAACATTTTAGTGTTTTTATAGGCATGGCTAAAAGTCCTTCTGTAAGCAAACCTATTTGATAAGAATAACCTCTTGATTAATATCTCCCCTACAAATTTATTTGCATCTCAGGTTTTGAGAATGGTGTGTACATAAGCATTTGTGTTACTGCCACAGCCTCTGTTTGCTCAATTGATTGCCTTGTTATTGTTTTTTCTGTCTGCTCATCTATACAAGTGAAATTGTCTTGCCCTTTTCTCTTTTCTGCCTGTTTTCTCAGATCATTTAACAATGAGCTACATTTTCCATGTATCTTTTTCAAAAGAGATGAAAAGGGGGAAAAGCATGGGGGGAGGGACAGAAAACTGAAAAGTCAGCGTCAGATCCTTATGAAGTAATTTCCTTGCTGACAGTGATTTTGCTTGGTCTTTCAAAAAATCATTGTGTTCATGGTTACATTAATTTCACTGTTTCTGTAGGGTCATACTTCAGTGATTCATTACCGCAATTTAGCTTTTTTTTAATTTGGAAACGCTGAGATTTTATTACTCTTTGGAAAAAAAATATAAAGAAAGATAAAACAAAACTGTATTTTTATTATAGTTACCATTAAAATGCACTGAAAATTACAAGAAGCAATTAAATCATTCAACTCCCACTTCTTTGACTTTTTTTTTTTTTAAATATTATTCACAATAATATTGACACCTTATTCCTGAATAACCAAAATTGCGTGCAATAGACTGCAGTGAGGGCAGCCTTGAACTCCGCTACTGGGTCTGTGCCGGATTGTAACCCAGACGACATGCCTGCTCAGGGGACACTCATACTTTAGTATCACCTCCATATACCGCAGGTTGGGCTACTGGGTCCAGTGGTTGCCGATTACCCCTCCTACTGACCCAAGGAATGGGTAAGGGAACGGCATGTACCTGACACCAATTATCCAGATATGTTATTTCTGCTCTTTGTCCAGCCTGATAGCGTATGGGACCAAAACCAGAGCCAAAGTGGAAGCACGCCTGTCTGACGGGGGATTCCTTCCCTTCGCTGTGCCCCACGATGGCACCCATGTGTCTACCCCCACCCAAGGCAGCTTGCATGCTCACAGTCTGACACGCGAGGCATGAGCTCCACAGGCTAAAACAAATAGTAAGTATTCAGTTCCCTGAGTGGTAACATGTTCGTCTGCAAATTATCAGTGACACTAAATTGTAAATGGTAACTGAAGATACATTGTGCTGTGGGTAGTATTTAGGAAAACCATAAATAAACAGCTAACTTTTTTTTTTTTTTTAATACATCTGTCACCTACATAGCGCACTGGTCTAGGGCAGTATAATACTATTTAATTTCATCAAATCAGCTTTCCGTGTTGCAGGCCTTGACACATAAAATAAGAACATTTCTGTGGTCTGCGACTCTTCCCTCTGCACGAGTGAACTAGGAATAGAATGAGGAACAAAGCAGGAGGGGGAATGGCCCCTCAGCATAGCCTGGCTATTGAAGAGTGGGACGCAGTCTAGACATAAAATAAGATTGTCACAATTTCCCCTGAAGCAATGTAGAAGCAGGGAACCAAAATGTGGCCATTGCTTTTTCTTGATCTGCTGTTATTACAGCACAGCTATGCCCTACCCTGCCATGAGAGGAAATAATAGTGTTAGGAGGAGAACCACATAGAGAGGAATAGAGGAGAGGAAAGGAGAGGAGAGGAGAGGAGAGGATGAAACCTGCTCCATGATCCCTGAGGATGAAACCTGCTCCATGATCCCTGATGTCCCCAGGTGGGTCTAAATTCTGTGGCAAGAATTGTAGACGTGCTCTGGGTAACAGAATGGAAATGCCACAGCAACTTCCTTATTATAAAGAAGTAATATATTTCCAGTATTAAATGTGAGATTTATGAATACATCAAGTGGGACAGGGGGCTTTTTCCATTTGCAAAAGAAAAAATAAATGTTACTTGTACTTTGGGTCACCAGATTTCCAGTTTTAAGCATACCGTAGACATCAATAAAATCTCTGGCACTATAAATAAGTGTTCCTGACTATGCTAAATATGGCAACATATTATTCAATCCTTTCTACACCAAGAAATTTGTTTGTACTGGGTTTACATACCAAGGTTTTAGTAGTGGGCAATCAAAATCTGATGGCATCAGAAAAGCTGATGACTGCGTCAGAGAAACTGCCCTCTTGCCAGAGGAAAAGCTGAAAGTTATGGCAATCGCATGACCTCCTTTCTGGCATATAAGGAGTTTAGTCAACACCTTTGAACTGTGGGATAAGCACCTCAATTTAATCTACTGAGATGATTTTTCATTCACAAATTTGGATGGAGAGGGGCAGAGAGGAGGGTGAAAAGGAGTGCGTACTATATACCTTCTGGCAGTGAATGGAAGTGCCTACAGAAAGAGCTTAATCATGTAAAAATTCCCTGAAGAGTGAGGGAGACAGAGATCTCAGTAGATGCTCCAGTCCATCTCTAGAGAAAACCATGTCTTCCTTGGTTGTATACATAGCCTAGGGAAAACTCAACTTTTGGCTCAAGTAGCACTATCACACACCTAAAATTGGGTAGCATATTTTAAGCCTTCATCTCCAGTCTTTATCATTCATCCACTTCACTGGATGAGTTTAGAGCATCCTTCCCATTTCCTGAACCAGAACTGTTGCTTCAGGCTGTCTGCAGATTCAAGAGGACAATAGTGCATTAATTTTTTTCTGCATTTGATTTTCATTGGACGAATAGGGAGAACAGGTTTCATTCAAAGCAGACCCTTAATCCAAAAGAAGGAGTTTTAAATACTTTTCCTTTAAACACCCCTATCCTATCATGTAAATTTTATCTCTATCTTTTCACTCTATTTTTCTGTATCAATAGTAGATACCTAAAAAAAAAAAGAGGTAGCTGAATTGAGATATATTTTTCAGCTTTCAGTGTCTCCTGAGTCATTTTGTTTGTTTTAACTGAAATTTTTAGTGGGAGGGATGTTGAAAAATCATATAAGCTAGTGAAGGATAACCAGCATCCAAGACAGTGAGAAGAATGTGAAGCTAAATTAGTTATGGTCTCGTATATAATACTTTTGTCAGAGGCTTATATTTAAGGTATGATATGCATACAGAGAAAGTTTAATGTGTGGACTTTTGCCATTAAGTTGTATTTCAGTATGAGTGGAAGTATTTAAACAAGTCAGATACTATCTATCATCTGATGGCATATCCTCCAGGCAAGTGTGGGGTTGTGTGGGCAGCAGCCTCCCCACCCCTAGATATTTAATCCTCCCAAAGACATTGGCACTTCTGGATGCTTGGCCAGTTGTTTCCATATTGCTTAGTGTCAGTATTCAAGGGGTCTGTCTGGATAAAAACAGGCATCTGCGGTGAAAGTGTCTACTTCTGAAGCAGTTGCCCTGGTGTCCCTTTTTAACCACTGGAACGAATCAGAGTGCAGTTTGTCTTGTCCTTAGCACATGTCTTTGAAGACTCAGGTGACTTGCACCCTTCACTTCAGGTGAACACACACCTCACTGACCATAAAGGGAGTCTGGAGTGACTAGCTCATGTGAAGATGTCTATGATGGTGGTGTCTGAAGTTAGGTAAGAAGCCTTGGGTTTTTGTTAAGATTGTCACAGAAGAACCACAGACACTACCTACTGCCACCACAGTACCTGGGTTTGATATAGGCTTTCAACTCACCTAATGGAAAATTTAATTATTCCCCAAGTCATTCTTGGATCAGAATCATGAGAAATTAATGCCATTGACAGGATTTTGGTTTTGTTTTCTTTTTTTTAATAAATGCAGTGTCACATACCACATATGCTTTGACGCTTCTGTTTCGGGGGAGTCTAGCCCACCTCCCAGGGAGACTGTCCAGTGTTACTCTTCTCCACAGGCAGGGAAGAAGAGAACAAAATAGTCCGTTAATTTGACTAATGTTGGCTGATGTTGCTCAGGAAACTTTGCAGTTCAGTTGCCTAGTGGTGATCTAGTCCATAATAACTGAATGGTTGTTACCTAACAAGTAGGGGGTCGTGACTAATATTACTTGCTCAGAGATGCTCCCTATCATATTTCAAGAGTATCTGCAATATGCCAGATTAAAAAACAAGGGAAAATACAGTCCCTACCTCAAAGAGTTAACAGTGTCACAGTAGTTTATTTAGCTGGCAAGGCATGATTTACCTCATTTTTCATCGCAGCCTATATTCTGAGGTCTTAGAACTCAGGATACCTTCACACGCGGAAATCTTTCTCTCCTTCCTCCCAACACACGAGTTATCTGGGTGGCTGGAGCTGATCTGTGATGCCGGGGATAGGCTCTGCTGCTGGCTAAGGTTTTCTTTAGGCCACCAGTCCCTTGGGAGACTTTGGCCATTCCATGGGCGCGTGTCCCAGGCTGAGCGGCGGCCATCACCGCGGCCTCTGTCCATGGTGCTGATCACCTCCCCCCGCCTGGTGCCTGCTTCCCCATGCGACAACGGGGAAGGGGGGGGTGGGGGGGGGAGTAAAAATAATAGTTTTGCTGGAAAGTCAGTGGAATTATGGGGTTCAACGCGTATACGTTAATTTAAATAATCTATATTAATTCTTATAAATACAAGAATCAATAATTACCAGGACGCTTAATAATTAATACGGTAGTACAAATATTAACGTAATTCCTCGTGCCAATTTGTATGTCTTGGAATTACAGCACAAAACCCAACTACAAACTACAAAAAGAAGTTAAAGAAATCGGGAAAATTCATGAACAAAGATAAATATGTGCCTTTCAGTTTTCTTCCATATGCGGATATTTCTGATTGCTCTAAGCAGAGAGGGAGAGATTGCATTTTGAACACTTACCTGCAAATGCACTTTAAACCAGTATACAACCATAAAGCACATATATTGAAACACTAAATCAGAGTCAGGAGGCAAGCGGGAAGGGCTACTGAGTTTCAGAAGAGCCCCTCATTTATTGTGATAAGTTTCACCGGTTTTGTGTGTAAAAGCCTTCTTTTTATATTGTTTGAAACTTACCTCAGGTTTGCTATCTTCTGCTAAAGCACACAAGGTCTTTTTCTTGTTCTCATTATGTCTAACAGCTGCAGGATGGATAGCCCGTATACCACAGAGCATGTAATAAATAATGAATCACTTTGAAACATTGCTTTCATGAAAAGTCACATACAAATATGATGTTTACTTGTAATTTGTTTAAGTTATAAAAACACTAGCTGAAAGGGTGACTTCTCAATAAATCTGCTAGAGTACTGGGTAATGGAGCCTAGCTTCTTTTCTTTTCTTATGTTTTAATTTTTCACCTCAGCTAATTTATGAGCCCTTTCCAAAATCATGCTCCAAAGCACATTTTTAGCAAATTCCCCAAGTGAAATGCATCTATGGAATTGTCACTGGGTTCACTTCAATTTTTAATATCATTTTTTCCCAGCTTCAAGTTCAATGAACAACAAATCATAGAAAAATACCAGTTTTCATGCTGTTTGCATTTGCTTCCCAAATGTGTCAAAGCACTAAGACCTTAAGGATTAGTTCACAAATGTGAGCTCACTTATTTATATTTTTTTGTAAATAAAGCAATAGAAGTAATTATTCTAATTAAAAATGGAATTAATTAAAACTGCCAAAGAAAGTTGTTCTGGCAGTGTCAGTTGCACCACTGCTTTAGTAACAATTACATATTTTAAACTAGATACGTAAGCTTCTTGCAGATCCACAAACAAATTTAGCAAGGCTATGCAAGCTTCCTTCTTTCTTGGTCTGCTACAGCCCAGGTCTGCAAGAACCATAGATCTTAAAAGGTCACCTGCTCCTTTCCTTGAGTACATCACGATTAGCAACTGACAGCAATTATGACTATGAAGTGCGGGGTTTTGACACACAGAGAACGCAGAATGCCTTTGCAAACAGTACCAAGAGCCCAAGAAGATAAGTAGCTGTAAGTACAAGGTTTTCTGGCCAACATTGATCATTCCATTTCCGAAGTCTTCTTTCAGAATCCTTCTTGCTGTGATCAGATGCTCTTTTATCAAGTATCTCTGTCTCACAACCTGGAATATTTTTTGTCATTTACATTCTGCTTTGCAGACTGTGATAAATATAAATAAATAATTCTGTGATCAATCTATGACATTTGGGGACTCAATTTTATTTCTCTAAGTCACCATTTTTTCAGGTCCTGGTCCAAATTTCACTGAAGTCAGTTACAGTAATTCTGCCAGGCACTGGAGCAGTCTCCTTGAATTGGGATTCTGGACTTACTGATACATAGAAGTTATCAGTGTCCTGGTTTTGGCTTGAATAAAGTTAATTTTCTTCTTAATAATGGTACAGTGCTGTGTTTTGGATTTAGGATGCGGATAATGTTGATAACACACTGATTTTTTTTTTAGTTGTTGATGAGCAGTGTTTATCCTAAGTCAAGGACTTTTCAGCTTCTCACACTGCCCTGCCAGCAGAGGTTGGGAGCGCACAAGCAGTTGGAAGGGGACGCACCCAGGACAGCTGACCCAAAGTGGCCAAAGGGATATTCCATACCATGTGACATCATGCCCAGCATGTAAACAACTGGGGGGAGTTGGCCAAGGGGCACCATGGCTTGGAGACTGGCTGGGCACTGCTCAGCGGGTGGTGAGCAATTGTATTGTGCATCACTTCTTTTGTATATTCTATTATTGCTGTTGTTGTTGGTTTGTTATTGTTATTATTATTTTCCCTTCCTTTTCAGTCCTATTAAACTGTCTTTATCTCAATGCATGAGTTTTACTTTTTTTTTCCTGAATCTCTCCCCCATCCCGCTGGGTGGGGGGGCAGTGAGCGAGCAGCCATGTGGTGCTTAATTGCCGGCTGGGGTTAAACCACAACAAAGAGACATTATTCAGAATTTTATCAAAATGGATTTATGTGTCAAATGCTTTCTGACTGCATTTAAAGTACAAATGCTTTAGATCAGAGAAACACAGAAACAAAAAAGTGCTTTTTGGACGAAAGCATTCTTACACAAAAGAGGAGCTAAGACATTTTTGTCCACAGCCAAGAACTTTTCACTGAAGTATTTTATAGCTTTGATTTATCAGTTTAAGATACCTGAATTTAAAAAGTTCTGATTTTAAAAAGTTTGTAAACCTGTTAGTGGAACACTGCAATCCACCGAATTAGCCTGATTAGCAATTAATTATCCATAGGAAGACCTGAATTACTGAAAGCAGAGCCCAGTCACTATGTAGTGGCAATGGACATCAAAACACAGAAATAATATGTTTTAAATAGATATCATTACAGATACAATAAACATGATATTTGTATGTAAGCAGTAATGACTGAAACAAATTACAAAGTGGTAAACACAAAAGAACAATGTTTTGTGTCAAACGCATCTGTGCACAAGGGCAGGGTCTGTGCACAGGCAGTGTCTAAGATTTACTGAAGCCCTTGAACTGAGATAAATATTTTTATATTGAACCTTTAAAAACACCAAGGTTATCATGTTAATCCAGTAGTCTTCCCATTCCATTCCAAATCCTTTGAAATTAATGTTTAATTTTGAAAAGAAGACTTTTTTCTTCAAGTTAGAGGTGGTTTTTAAATCCCATCCATTTCAACAAACTTGTTCTAAACCAAGCAGAAATACTCCAGTCAGCTTCAACCAAGCGTTATGGTACTGTGTTAGACACCATTTATGAATGTGCATTAGTAAACAAAAAAATACAAAGCAATGTACTTCTCCTGTGAAGTTTGAGGTCACTCAATAGTCATAAAATAATAACTTGTGGCTAAAAAGGACTGCCCTGGTGAAACTGGACAGTATTTCAGGCCAGAAGTATAGGCTTTGTGAATCTTGTCACTAAATGTGCAGGTTTTCCAATTTGACAATTTTACATAAATTCAGGACATCTTTAATGAGATTTGACTACTGCAGAGCTTTCAGTTAAACAGTGTCTTTATAAATTCCTATATACTCTAATATTTTCACTAACCCCCCAAAAAAAACCCACATTTCTTTCACATTCCTCCAAGGATATATCTACTATGATATTATTTTCCCACACTAATTACAAACCCTGTTTACAGATTCTTGGTAGAAGTAGATGTGCTTATAAAATCGTCTCCTATCAGTTGAAGCTGATGTGAACAATGACTTCAAAGGGGATAAAAATCAGAATTCTTTTACTGTTTGTTTTCATTTTGGCTGCAAATACTATTTTAAGTTCTCTGGCTTAACAGTAGTGAAATGATATGTTTTCCATTTTTATTTAGACAGATGATTTAATTTGAAAAGGCCAAATTGCATTTCTCATAGATCACTTACAAATTAGATTACAGAATTCAGAAAACAGCTCTGAATTGTGCCCTGATGGCTGTATGCAGCTCACTGGCCACTGAGAAGCTAACACTTTTTTTTTTTAGTATAAGTGGCTTTTACAATAAGGATTACTATTTTGGTTCTCCTCTGTTCGCCCATGCACTTTGTCCTGCATGCGCTTTTTCAGACATCAGTAAGTAAGCACATACTTTAATTTTCCTGAAGGAATGGAGCAGTGGGGCAAGTGAACCAATACAGCTGATGGAAGAGATACTGGGTAACTCTGAAGACAGAATAAATTTCAAACCCCTGCAGAAGATAGGGCTCATGTTTACTCTGAAAGCTTTATAAGTGTGAACAAGCACAGAGGTATCATGGTTTAATGGGTTACTGCCTGTCAATGACTGACCATATACGTATGCTTCACTTTCATTCCCTCGCTTTCATTGTGAAACAAAACATGCTAGCTTAAATCATATTTTATGTGAATTTCACAAGCTAGGTAGGTATAGACTTTAATTAGATTTCTGTAACTATTATACAGGAGATCCGTAAAATGTTCTGGCAAGAGTTCCATTAAAAACTAATTTAAATCTGATACATGTTTTTTCTCCCTCAATATTTTTAAATTGGCTGACACTAGTTTCAACTTTTTCATTATTACAGACCATGCACATAGCAACAGATGAAGTCATTGCCTAGATAGGGTTATCTGACTTACGTTTGTGTGGATATTTCAGCTATACTACTCAAAAGCTATTACTGTTTAAAAAAAAAAGCTTGATTTATCTAATCCTAAAATCCTCACAGAATCCAATCAATATTTTCAGGTTTTCCCTCAAGAAATCATTGATTCTTTAGCCAAAATGTATAGACATGAGTGAAGAGAAAGTGAGTCCAAACAGCACTAGGTTTTGATATATCAGTCTACCCAGTGCCATAGAGAAAATGGTTTTATACTGGTTAGGATTAGTTACTGGCAGTGATGCCCAGAAGACCAGTTTTTCACATTGCCCTCACTAGACATTTCCAAGGAAATTCCCATGGTTAAATCTCAATGGGATTTTATTCAATTTTTTTTGCCTGTTCCTACTTGGTCAAAATTACACACTGAAAATGATCACAGGGTTTATTTAAACATGTCTATAGTAAGAACGTGAGCACCATACCTATTAATAATAGTAGCGTTTAAAGTTTATGCAGTATCTTTGGCTCTTAGTTAACAAAACACAATTTCTGTGTGGTTTCATTCAGTGCTTAACATTTTTATTATGTTTTTTGCTTTTAATTCTGTTTGCTTTCTGATTTCTTAGTAGAAGGTGATATCCATGGAGCTATAAAAGGTATATTGCTCATGTGAAGTTCACGATGAGAAAGAACTGGTCATCAGAGGCTTTATTCACAGAATTCCTGTAAAGACTGAAGTCCTATT
Source organism: Pandion haliaetus (assembly GCA_013401275.1). NCBI lineage: Eukaryota > Metazoa > Chordata > Aves > Accipitriformes > Pandionidae > Pandion > Pandion haliaetus. The sequence continues at coordinate 150,674 of VYZV01037044.1, read as the reverse complement.
AGAGCAAAGATTGAAACACCATGAAGCTGGGTGGTTGGATTTTTCAGGGAAAGTACAGAAGCACTTTTTTCTAAATTGTCCTAAAACTGCCTTTGTAAAGATCTCCATGCTATCACCAAAAAAATTCCTTCCTAAACTACATTTGAAAACTTAATGTTCTTGAAATACTTTCTCAGTTCCTACTTTTTTTTTTTCTGAGATGGCAACAGGAAATTGGCTAGTAAATAATGGACAATTCGAATTCAGACAGATTAACATAAAGCCCTCATGACTGGCACAGCAGAGCGTAAACAACAACTGAGCCTGGCTTAAACTCATCTGCTAGTTTTTGCTTTTTCTTGCATCCCTTTCAGTTCAAAGCCAAATTTAGGACTACAAGCCATGGTCAGCATGGGTTAAGAATATTCATATAGCCAGTAAGAGCTCCAAAAGTGTTTCAGAAACTGCTCTCCCTCCTTTGCTCTCTCTCTTTGCTCCAGGCTTTCTCTTTGCTGTGGTATGGCACTTGATTGTCTCCAAGGTTTGCAAACAGATCTGTGGCCTGCTTCTGCATCAGTTCACTCATGACAATGTGACTTTATTTTCTGGGGTAAAGCTCTGGCACCCTCCATTCTCCACGCTCTTCTTTTCAGCTTTGGGTTATATTTAGACTTCTGTTTCCCATGGGGATGTGAAGTACTAATGTGGTTTCAAGATCACATGCCAATGTAGGCATGCTCCTTGCCTTCTTGGGTATGTGATTGGTCACTGACACACTGTAAGTCGTCATATGATGCAAATTGAAAGTGGCAGAAATGCCAGTCTAACTGAGGGTGTTCCTATGCCAACTGTCCACCGGTTCAAAGGCCTTTTGCTGTAAACTTGATAAATGGTGGGTCTCCATTTGGGCAGATTTATTGCTCAGGGATAGATTTCCCCAGAAATTCAATAAGCTTTTCAATCAGCTAGATCTCATTTAGTTCAAGGCATGCCCAAGAAAGGCAGATCCTTGGTTTGTCTACTCCCCTTTGTTGGTCCTAACTCACCATCTTTTTCAAAAATCAAAAGAATGACAAGCATTACTCCCGACTAGCTTGCCAAATAGCTATTTTGCATTATGTCCTATATTAAGAATCACTAATTTGCTTTCTAGTTGTATTTTGTTACAGTTATTTTATTTTGCTTACTCCTCATGTTGTTCAGTGATGCTGATCAACAATGCAGAAAAGCCTAAAGGAAAACATGTAGTTTCTGCATCAAGGTCTTCACTTTACAATACTTTTGCATAGCACTTACTGCAATGGAGCTTTGAGGTGACTGGCTTCTGGGAACAACTGGCAATATCTATTTTAAATAATGACAATAATACCCAACTTCCCCACTTGCTTAATTTTAATAATACACTCAGTATAATTCAAATATAGCAGGTCACCATAAAGCAGTGTATATTTTTGATCTGATTCACTCTTATTTACACTAAACAGGAACAATGCAATACAGCTGATGTCAGAGAATGAAAAAATTGAACACATTCTATTTTCTCTTTCAATCCCTCAGTTTCAAATTTTTTATGACAGCTTTCTCACAACAGGTGTTGAAAAGCTAGTTCAGTTCAGGTCGCCTGAAATTTCTCACAATAAAAGCCTTACTTTTAATTGCATACAACTTTGCCAGGCATCAGGCTACCAGCTGAAATTTTTCACACCAGATGTCTGATTTAGATTGAATATTGATTTTCTTTTCTTCAGCATTTCAGCAAAAACAATATTAGTTGCTTCTGAGATTTGTGTAAACATTGAATAAAGCAGCAACAGAAATTGGCTCGAGCTGTATTCTAAACATATAAATCTGTACAAAAATGCCATCTATTCCCTTAGTGAGCTCTGTAGATAAAATTATCTGTATTTGTGAAGCACTAATACTCTGCACTGCAGAAATACCTGAAGAAAATCACCAGTTTTGTTTTCATTGCAAAGTTTGAATGAAGTGCAATGTGTAAGGCCACATGATTACTGAGGAAGATAAATGGAAATAGTGAAGGTTTACTCTTACTGAAAGAGATGGGCATCTCAGGGAAAAAGTAGTATGTGATCATGCAGTTAAAGCCTATCATAAAAAGTACGTGGGCAGGAGGACTGTATTAAGATTTCACACACGGTCTTAACTCTGCTTTTCTTATGTTTTTAAGTATTAAACTTTACAGTCTTTTTTTTTTTTTTATATACTATAGACTGACAGAAACTATGGTGCATAGTATTAATATGTCACATGTAGTATTTGCCTCAGTAGGAAAAAAAGAGCTGTTTCTTTGACATTTTATCCAGTTTACTACCAAAAGAGTCACATCAGTGATCTACACTGTCTGGAATCCTGAAAGCACAGAACTGCAGCTCTATCTGTATCTTCCCGCAAGGTAACCAGGGACTGTTACTACCTATCAAATATATCTTCCAAAAGAGTTCTCATCCAGGTGGTTTTTCTGAGCTGTTGAGCAAATGGATGGATAATTTCTTTGGGGACTCCATGTTTAATAAGGAAACTGCAGAGGGAATCTAAGATGGATACTATCCCAAAACCCAGAAACTGAGCGAGAGGCCCTTTTTTAGAATAATTCTACCATAAACCTTTCTGTAGCATCTGTCTCAGGAAAGTTTTTGTTACAGACCTTAAACTAAGCTGCAGTAAAAGCTTTCGTACTAAGGGAATGCTCAACAGAACTCTGTCTTTTTTTCTTTTTAATGGAAGCTGGTGGTTTTTTAAGTAACCCTGTAATCCAGTTTATAAAATGCGTAATTACACCATGAAAATTTTAAAGCATAGAAATCTACCAGAAAATAGAATTTCACCTCAAAGGTATATTTAGCCAGATAGGTATTTATTCCTTAGGGGTTTTACATCATGACTTAAACCTGGGGCTTCTCGAATACTGTGAATTACAGTCCTTAACGTAGATATTCACTGGGGTTAGACTTCGGTTTCTGACCCCCACATTTCCTGTTGTTCAGACTACTCCGAAAGACCAACTAGCAGGAAGCACTGAGAAAAAGAAACTGGGTGGCAGTTTAGCCCAACTAAGTGGCCCTAAAAAACATTTTTATCTTGATGAGCTCCATGAGTTGTATCCAGGGTGACCTTTCTCTAAGCAAAGTCTCAGTGATGGATATAGGTTTAAAATACAAAAATCTTTATTGTTACCAAGAGGGAGTTGAAATAACTATATGTAGACTCAAGAAATCTTTGGAAATATTGTAACATCTTTGCTTAAAAAAATGACAAATATTGTACATGAAAGCTAACTTCCATCATTTCCACAAAACATTCTTCAATAGCTGTATAAAGAAATTAAGGAGGAAAGGGTACCAGGTATAGCTGCATAGCCAGGACTGGTCGGAAAAGTAAAAGCTCAAGTTAAGCCATCTAATTTGGCATGAAAACTTCTTCTGAAACAATCTGAGTAGGGACCTCTACCTTTAGCCTTCTGCTCCTTGATAGGTATCCTGCCTTTGCACAAACTGTCCACAAAAATACCCCAAGGATTTGACTGTCACTGAAATAAACATTTGTTTTAGTATTTGAAAAATTGCCACAAAAAAAGAAAGAGGACTTGAGGCCAGTTTCTGTTAGTGGAGTAAATCTCAAGTGCATTCAGTAACTTAGTTTGAATTGTTCCAGGTTTGTGCTGTGGCTAATTAAAGTAAAATCTGGCCCTTCATCACTGTTTCATAAAGCCTATAAGGTAAAATTGAGAGCTGGATAGCCCAGTGCAGGATGAGCCCTTGGAAGCTTGCAGCAGGCAGGAGTGAGGGTGCAGGGTTATTTGCAAAACTTTATTTGCCAAGGCACCAGTATGCATCAGATGACTCCGTAGTGCTTCATACTGATTGATCTAACTTAACCTCAAATGAAAGAGCAGTAAGAGATCTTCTGTTGACCCACCCTACCTGTCAACTTTGCACTGCCCCACTATGGGGTTATCAAGCCTCCTACTGTCACTGTTCAGAGCAAGACTTTTATGAGAGGCAGAGGCAGCCCAGGCTGATGGGCAGCCATGAACCACCTCCAAGGACACAGAAACTTGAACACGTAAGTTCAAGGTGAGTAAGTGCAGGCTTCTGTGCCAGCTTTCTTAAATAAGAAAAATAAGTTTTAAGATTTTGAACAGCGTGTTTTCAAGCTATGTTCTTTAAAAAAAGAAAATTATGTTCAAACGAAGAATAATTGTTTTAGAAGCCACAAACTGCCAATGGACCGCCTCTTTCCTGGAAAAGATGACCTCAGTTCTAAGCGTTTCAATAGCAGAAATAATTCTCTTTGGGAATGTGGTGAGGTCTAGTCCGGAATCTGCCTTGCAGTTGGAATCAGTATGTCTGGCACCATAGCCCAGCTTTTCCCAGGAGCCATAAAATTTACTGGTCCTCATTTGTGCACACCCTCAGATACCATGAGAAATGAGCTTTGTGTATGGCTGTGGTTGATGGATGCTGTTGGGGTGCAGCTGGCAGAATGCACACAGGGATCCAGTGTAGCAGGGTCCTTTCCCAAGAGAAAGCACTGGAAAACTTCCTGAAATAGTAATAGTGGATGGGCAAAGAAGGGATAGTAAATTACTAAATCAACTAAAGTTCACACCTCACTAAAATTATTGTCCCGGTCTTTCCCAGCTACATCCAGGTGAAGGCAGCATCAAAACCCAAAGCCGTATTAGCTCAAGGAACCTATAGCTTAAATGAATATCTTATGAGGGAACGTATGGTTTAACTTATTTGTGGTTAAGTAACTACAGGAGTAGATACACGTGTAAGGTAAAACTTGGCCAGTGCAGTTGATTTGTTGGGTGGAAGGTTGCAAACCATTCCTGAGCATCAATGAGATAAAACTTGTCAAAAGAGGCTACACAAATCAAAAATAATAAATTTTCAGGATTCATTTTAATGAATTTCATTAAAATATATTTAATTTAGAATTAATTTCTAGACATGAAAAAAATAGTTTCCCCATAAACAGGTGTTAATTAGGCCCACTAAGGGCAACAGGAATTTCTGTCTTCAGTGAAGACCAAAATTGGGATTTAATCTAAGTATCATGGTTTAAGTCCATGTATTGCAGGTATTCTTGAGCTTCACCCTTTTCTAGGGCATGGGTTGAAGCCCAGCCGGCAACCAGGCACCACACAGCTGCTCGCTCACTCCCCCCGACTCCAGTGGGATGGGGATGACAATCAGGAGCAAAAAAACCCAAGTAAAACTCAGAGGTTGAGATAAGAACGATTTAATAACTAAAGTAAAATAAAATGTAATGCTAATAATAATAATTATAATAGTAACAATGATGAAAAGGAATATAATAAAATAATTTTTTTGAAAAAACAGACTAAAATGTAATTAAAACTTTCTGTGAATTTAATTTAACATCCATTTTAGCATCCAAGCATTTTCTATTACATTTTAATTGCTGGAACCTGTTTGTTTATTCCTAATTGAAACACCCTCAACATTGTTTCCAAGGTCTCTGACTGCTGCTTACTATTTATATTGTGTTTACTTATGGCAGGATTTCCGTTTAGGAGGCGCCCTGATGCTTGCCTGTGTCTAAAATGTGTCTCTGTTGCCTTTTACCAGGAGGAGGTCTTTACTGCAGTCTCCCAAAGCAAACATTGCATCACTCAACAGCCCATGGGACCGGCTGACAAAAATCGTAACATTTCTAACTTTTAATTCTGTGGCTATCTTTATTTGGGCTTCTTCAACCGAGCCCAGGGACTGGAAAGCAGTATTAAGCACACAATTTACGAGCATGCAATCATAATTTATTGCACATAATGGATGTAATAAATGGCTGGGGCTAACATGCTACTTGGTGTGATGAGCAGGCAGCCGAAGCCGCTCTGCTGGCCAGGCGGTTAGCAAACAGGCAGGAAAGTGCTTGCCCTTGGGTCGTTCCTTGCCGTGGGCTGAGCTTTGCTGATTTGCCACCTTCCTCCTCTCTGTTCTTACATCTTCCCACATTGTGTTTTCCTCTTGAGTCTAGGATGGTTTTGTACTTTCTGCTTTACATTAGTTCTTTCGCCAATCTCATTTCCATACTCCTGTGGGCTTTTTATTTCTACTTTTCTATCCTTCGTGAGCCAATGGCCCATGTTACCTGCCTCTCAAGAGCTGAGAGTGACTGCTACAGCTCAGCACGATCTTCCCTTTGTAAAAACTGGGGCAAGGGCACGTGTGGGTCCTCTTTGTACGTGTACCCTTATTCTCAGCACATAGAGGCTCACTGTCAAGCATCATTTGGAGTCAGAGAGCAAGAGTCCTTTCACGGGAAAGCCGATACTACCATAATTCTGCGGGTGAGGTTTAGAAGAGGCATGGCAAAAAGGGAGAGCCCCGAGAACTAGCTGCCCTGCAGCCGGGAAACGCGGCTGCATGTTCAATCGGGTTTGGAAGGGAGCTGTGGGGAAAGGTGGTCCTGACCAGCCCCACGCAGCCGTGCCTTGGCTTGGTGCTTGCCCAGCGTTAGGCCCAAGGGTGGTGCGGGATGGGTGCCAGGGAGGGTACAGAGAGCGCAGAGCTCACCTTCCCGCTCCCGACCTCTGCTCTCTCCCCTTCCTCCAGTTCTCTTTTCAGCATGTCTGTTCTGACCAGCTCTTTCTTTTCTTCCTCTGCCCAGTCGGTTTGGCACAATCCCGTTCCCTCTTTTCTCCCCCTCATTCCCTTTTGTCTTCCCACCCCGATTTTACATCCTAACCCTGTTTCCCTGCCATGACACGACAATCACTCTCCCTTGAGTCATCCTTATTTCCCCCCAACGTCCCTTAGCACTCTGACGTC
>VYZV01037044.1:76881-143311 GCA_013401275.1 Pandion haliaetus | reverse complement strand
CCTCCAAATTTGTGCCCTTCGCCAGCTTTTGAGCTTTCCGTTTACTTCTCGAATGGCGGGGCGGGAGGAGATGGATGTATTTCACGTTGGACGGTTAAGTGTTGCAGGAAAGAAAGTGGCAATTTTTAAATGCGGGAGATGATAGAAAGAGGGAAAGGACAGAGTTCCAACACAAAGACTCAAAAGAGGTGTTTTGCTGTTGTAGCTATTACTTATCCATAGTTCTTATACAACTTAAAACAGTTGTGTAGCTTGTCTTCTAACTAAATAGAGAATTTGGTAATAGCCCACACAGCCAAGATCTTCTATCCTGTTCCATGTACCAAACTATTTCTTGACTGAAGAGTTCTCAGACACCGGGGACCTGGTGACACTAAAATAATTCTGTGCTCAGTAATTGATTCCTAAGAACTGCGTAGCTTCCAGCCACATCATTTTTTTCTCATCTTCATCGCAGGTTACAATTGTTGGTCGTTGCTCCACAGTCATTTTAATTGGCTTGTAAACTTATTTTCAATTACATCTGAAATACTTATTTCATAAATTCACCGGAACAGTCTCTTTAATAACCATCTGAGTGTTCTTTATACACTGATTCTAAAAAGCATCTTACCAGGTTTGTTAAAAGTAGCCGTATTACTGCATTCTCTCCAGAGGTCTTAATGAAATAGCAATCAAAGAAACAGTTGGGACTTCAACATGGCTTTCCATGTGGAGGGGCTGGTGGCCATAGTTGTATTCTACCTGGCTATCCTGGCAGTGGGGATATGGGCTGCTTGGAAAACCAAGAACACCGGTGGCGAAGGAGATCGCAGCGAAGCTATTATAGTCGGTGGAAGAGACATTGGCTTGCTAGTTGGTGGATTTACAATGACCGGTATGTAAAAAAATCACCTTTTATTTTTTTCCTAACCAGCGTATAACTTGTCGGTTTTCCACCTGAATGAAGAAGTGTAATCTGCACGTTGAATAATGCTAAATGGAGAAAATACATATACTTTATTTCCATTTGCTGCTAAGATTGTATAGTGAACAGCCAAATGTAACATCTGTATAAAAACAACAAATATTTTTAAATCATACAGGAAGAATATATTATATTATATTTCTTATTCATTGCTTTCATATTCATCTGTACATCAGATATGTTTGGGACAGAAGTATGGAATTTATATATATTAACAAGAAATCCAGTTTAAAAATAACTGCTATTGTTAAAGCCATCCAAATTTGTGAGTTATTTTTGTTTAATCTGAGTAAAACAAAGTTTATATGCAAAAAGATGGGGGGGGGGAGCAATTCCACTGCTTTCAGCAAACTTACTCTGTGAATTCTTTTAGCTTCTTTTGCATCAGGTTGACAAAATAATACTCTACTGTGAATAGTAGTATCAGTAGGAAAAGCCTGGGTGAAGGACAAGTTCTTCATTAATTTTGTAAGCAGTGCTGTGACTCCCAGAGCCAGTCAAAGCAGGTGTCTTACCTGCTGGGTAAACAAGAGATTCACAACATGCTCCAAAATCTGAAGTCTTACAGCTAACGAATGGGATAGGAACAAAAATGCATTATAAGAAGAGTTAACTGGCCCACTGTTTTCATTTAAGCAATTTAATTTTTAAACATGCCTCCTTTTTTTTTTTTGTATTCTAAATCCTATTCAGGCAAAGCCCTTTCAATTGCCAAATTGGATTTATCAGGTTATATTTATGTTTTGCTAGTTTGCCCTGTTCTGATTTCACTATTTTCTAATAAGGAGGAGGCACATAAAAACTAGGGCCAAAATTCTGTGTTCTATAATCAAGAAAAATTTTGATCCCCTTGCAAAGGCATTTTGCTCATTCAAAGACTGAGTATTTGGATATAGACTAAAGAATGTTTGTAAAAGTCAATAAAGTTTGAATCCAGGCAGATGTTCTACTTTTAGCACTTTGCTATGATTTACTCTATCACATATCCATTGGCTACTGAAGCATCAGATATGATGAGATTCTGCTCATAACAAGAGCTGGTTTGGCTGCTTTCTGCTGAATGAAATGTTTTCAAGAGTACTGAAACTGGAATGTTTTGCAGAGCTATTGGTTGCCACAAAACCATTATCATTAGATCAGGGAGTGGAGACAAAACAAGACATTCCCCACGTGAGTGGTTATGACTAACAGCCTTGCCTGTGGAAGATGACACAAATTCTAGTCTCCTTAATCCTATTTTACAGGAATATTTTTCATAACAACTGAAGCAGAAATGAGACTTGAGCTGGGGCTTCCTATATTGCAGGCAATATCTATAACCACCACAACTGCCACCCACGTATGTTCATCCCATTTTGTGCAAGCTCTAGAGATGGCGTAGTATATCATCTCTGCGGTAGAACATCAAGCTGATCCTAAAGCCTTTGTGCAGCTAAAACACTCATGGATTTCATACTGTCAGGATTCACATACTTTCTCACCTCTGCCTTCTGTAAATGTCACAGTTAAAGCTTGAGGTAGCGAGTAAATTACACTTTCAGTTTTGGGGAACCACACCTGGCACAAAAAGTTAGGTGTGGGCACAAGTCTACTGAGTCAGCGGTTAGTCTGAGTTTTGTCTCGGTGGGGGTGATTGGGATACTTCATTTGTAAAGCCATAACAAAATAATTGTGAAGGGAAGCTGATCAAAATCTGCACTAATTTTTACTAAATGGTCACTTTATTCAAGGGCATATTTGCTTCTTTAAAAATGACAGATGCAGATTTTGCACCTCATAACCATGCCTCCAGAGATATATGGCGATTCTAACATAGGCTTTATACTTTACAGCTTTAATTGACTAAATATGAATTAAAAAGCAAAGCCTAGCCCATAAAAGAAACATAAGAAATTTTTAAAGATCTCCAGAAAGGCTATTGATGGTATGGACATGAAATACTTTGGGTTATGAGATAAGACCTAATTCTGTCTTTCTTGCCTGAGACAAACTCTACCACGTTCCATGGCTAGTGGCTACAGAAATGGTAGCAGTTTTGGGGCTACTTGGCAGGGAGGATAACAGAACTGAGCCTATAAATTTAAAATCAAATTTAGAGCATAAGCATCATGACTTCATAGGGACGGACTCAAGATTCCTGAGCTAAATTATAGCTGATTTTCTAAATGGCATTTAAAAGCCTTTAAACCAGTGCACTCCCTGTGAATAACGGCTGTGGACATACTTGGATGTATACGATGATCCTGAAGACGCAGCTGTATCAACTAACTGCTGAAATGCCTAAACACAAAGCCTGTCGAAGGCTGAGTGTGTCTGCAATTATCAAACTAGGAAGAGTGAAAACCTTCAACTGGGGATGGATCACAGCAGCTCATATTAAAATGAGCTAACATAGTACCATAGTAGACATGCCTTTTAATTATAGTTAAAATGCTGCATTAAATATTAGCATTCCTTAATTTCTGTGGGTGAAATTCTTAGGAAGTCGTATCTGCAACAAACTTGAGTCTTTTCTAATTTCAGTGTCTGAGCTTAAATGCCAAAGGAAATATTTGAGGTGACAGAATCAAATGCTTATAAACATGACCAGAAAGGTAATAATTATTGATGTCATTTCTTCATTTTAGTTGGATGGAGCTACCTATCCTTCCCCAAGAAAAAAAAGAAATATTACAAAATTCTATTTTTCTGTAATCCTTAGGTCAGGATTTTCATTTTACAGAACTTGATGGGTTGATTCAATAATTTGACTGGTCAGACAAGGGATCATTCACAAAGTAGTGCCAAAAAATCTAATTTTCTAATACATAACAAAATATACAAAGAACTCTGAGATTAATTGCTGTCTTCCTCATACGAACTAGGAGCAGAATTGCATTCCATATCCTTAGTATTTGTCTGATCATTTTTTAGGGTGCATGTTTTAAATGGATGTTGGTATTTGCTGCATTTTTTGGTCCTTCAGATGGCAGGCAGAGAGGATTAAAATAGATTACGACATAAGTGTTTCCATAGATTATTAAATTTTATATTCCTTTTGTCTGATTTAGAAAAAAAAAGGAATTTCACCAAAAAAGGTATTAAACTAACTTTAAATTGTGGCTTAGCAAACTGAGGATCAGAAAATTAATATCTAAGGTTGAAATCCCATCCTATCATATCCCATTATTTCTTTTCTGCTGTATTTACTGATGTCAATGTACGTGCTGACTACCCATTCACCCCCTCAGAAAAAGCCATATAGCACCTTCCTAGAGCTCTGGTGTCCTTGGCAGATGTTCCAGAAAAGTCATGTGCACAGAAAAATTGATCAGCAGCTGTTTTTCAAACCTAATCCAGAAATCAAGAAATAAAATTGAAAATAAGCACTAAATCCTCCATGCCACCTTACCCAGCGATACCTGCCTGCGGGGCATTGTTCCTTTCCCCAGCCAGGGGAGGGCAATGGCCCCTGCAACAGCCTGCAGAAAGGAACTGACCTGGCCCCCTCCAGAAGAAAATAAGGGAGCTAGGCATAGGCCCCAAGTGCCCCTTGGAGAACACCCTCCACCTCAGTAGCAACCCCAGGTAAATCAATTCCGGACATTGAAGCCTCCTTGCACCACAGCTGGAGCAATGCTGGACATCTGTCCTTGACTATGGGATATTATTCCCCATCTGGAAGCGGGTATCAGTCATGCAGAATTCATGCTCATGGTTTTTCCAGGGAAGGAGACAAATACAATTCCCTTTCTAAATATTTACTTCTGTTCTTGTATACAGGTGCTTACAACCTATTCCATAAATCTGTGCTGCTTGAGGCAGTATAGGCAACACACATCCCAGGTAGTCATGGACTCAATGGTCAACAGCTCAACGTCCGGGTGGAGATCAATGATGAGTGGTGTCCCTCAGGGGTCCGTACTGGGACCAGTACCATTTAACATCTTTGCTGGGGACATGGACAGTGGGATTGAGTGTACCCGCAGCAAGTTTGCAAATGACACCAAGCTGTGTGTTGTGGTTGATAGTCTAGAGAGAAGGGATGCCATCCAGAGGGACCTACCTCCAGAAGCTAGAGAGGTGGGCCAGTGTGAACCTCATGAAGTTCAACATGGCCAAGTGTAAGGTCCAGAACATGGTCAGGGCAATCCCAAACATGGATACTGTCTGGGCGATGAGTGGATTGAGACCAGCCCTTTGGAGAAGGACTTGGGGTTATTGGTAGCTGAAAAATCAAATATGAGCTGGCAATGTGTGCGCGCAGCCCAAAAAGCCAATGGCGTCCTGGGCTGCATCCAAAGCAATGTGACCAGCAGGTCGAGGGAGGTGATTCTGCCCCTCTGCTCCGCTCTGGTGAGACCCCACCTGCAGTACTGCGTCCAGCTCTGGGGTCCCCAGCACAGGAAAGACATGGACCTGTTGGAGCAGGTCCAGAGGAGGCCATGAAGATGATCAGGAGGCTGGAGCACCTCCCCTATGAGGACAGGCTGAGAGAGTTGGGGTGGTTCAGCCTGGAGAGGAGAAGGCTCCAGGGAGACCTTATAGCAGCCTTCCAGTACTTAAAGGGGGCCTGCAGGAAAGACAGGGAGGGACTCTTTATCAGGGAGTGTAGTCATAGGACAAGGGGTAACAGTTTTAAATTGAACGAGGGTAGATGTAGATCAGATTTTATGAAGAAATTCTTTATTGTGAGGGTGGTGAGGCACTGGAACAGGTCACCCAGAGAAGTTGTGGATGCCCCATCCCTGGCAGTGTTCAAGGCCAGGTTGGATGAGGCTTGAAGCAACCTGGTCTAGTGGAAGGTGTCCCTGCCCATGGCAGGGGGGTTGGAACTATGTGATCTTTAAGGTCCCTTCCAACCCCAAACCCCCAACTATGATTCTATGATTGATTCTAGGGCTCTGTAAGCAAAGTATCATATTCCCGCCTACCTTAATCCACACTGTCAAGAGGCACAAAATCCCAAATATCTGACAACTTTTTATGTAGACTCTGTATCTCTGCTCTTCCCATCAAGGATCAGCGTTCATTCATCTTCTCCATGTGGTCCTACAAGGGCATCACTCACCTCTTCTCTTGTCTCTGAAGTGCACAATAGATCTCAATACCTAAAAGTCTAGCAATAACAGGGTTCCTTGGGTCATTTTTTTTGTTGAAGACATTCTCTGCATGCAAAAACCTCATACAATCCTTTTATACTATTTCCATCAACATAACAGTCCATTCTTGTGCTTCAAAATGCTGAAAGAGGGACAATTGTAATGCTCTGATTGCCAGAGATCTTTGATTCTAAAGCCATGGTGTAATTTTACATCAAGTTAAAAAAATACCCTCTGATAATATCTGAGAGGTATCACAGTTAAGCAGAAAAAAGTGGTTATTTAAATTTTCATGAAATTTATTTAGGAATCTTAATTAAATTTTCTTCATTTTACCTCCAGTTGTGTTTACCTCCAGTTGTTTGTCTTAAACACAAGATCAGATTTGCTTGTATGATGGTGGATGCTAGGAAAATTCTGAAGAATGATCAAGAAAAATAAAATTCTTACAACTGTGAATTTTTACACAGAAAGCCTGAACTGCTGTTATATGAGAAGGCAAAGGCTTCTGAGGTAAAATAGCATGCAAAAATCTAGTACTTTCAATGAGCTGCCTGCCCTTGTTCAAACTACAGGCCCAGATTCATAAAAATTATTAGAGAAAATCAAGATCTTCTTTCATGGAATCTGCAATCAAGAAGACATAAGCTTTATTACGTAATTCGTTATGAATCATTTTTGCAGATGTAATCACAATACATTTCTGTGTTGGAGACTTTCTTTCATGCATACTGTAGGTCCCAACTTATGGAACATAGAAACTTCTCTTCAAAGCAGGGAATTAATTTATTAAGGGTCTGAATTAGAGAGATAAAATCAGAAATATTACAGATAGCACAATTCACTGTGGGAATATGTCTTCGGCAAGCACAAAAATAAATGAGTCAAAATTTCTAACTTAAATAGCAGCACAAAGCCACCACAGCCCTATATGGAAATATAGCATTTAGGGAAGTCAGAGTTTACTAAATGTGCTTCGTGTAACCACAATTTAAAATTCAGCAAGGCTTTAAGTGCAATTTTCTTCATGAAGGCCCTAGTAAATGATGGCTTCATTAAACTCCCGTCAAATTTAAATGTTCTGAGTTTTCCCAGTTGGGATAACTTTATCAATGTATGTTTACTGTTCTTCTTCAGATATCCCCTTACATCTTTCCTTCATTTGGAGTAACATAAAGAAAATGGTAATGGTTAATGAGTTGATGTGCTTCATTCATTGTAAACAAATAGTGAGGGACTCAGCCCTCACATCTTCCCTGACTGTACAGATGCTTAGATGCCTTGATGATTGTCTCAGTACATCTGACCTTTTTTCCTATGCTTAGGTTGTAAGTTTTTTGAATTAGGACTGTCATTTATGGAAGGTTGCCATGTCTGGCACTTGTACAGCACATATAATAAAAAATAGCAATATTATAAGTGTTGACAATTTCATTCTATGAGGTGGGAGGTTTTTTCCTTTCTTTGTGCACATTAAAGACTTTTCCACATCTTGTTTTTCAGCCACATGGGTCGGAGGAGGTTACATTAACGGGACAGCAGAAGCTGTGTATGTTCCAGGCTACGGCCTAGCTTGGGCTCAGGCACCTATTGGATATTCCCTTAGTCTGGTCTTAGGTAAGCAAAGAAATAAAGGTAATAGTCTCTCATTTTAAACAGTTCTGATGACAAGTCCATCATTTGAAATGAAACAGCTAGAGTCTGATAAAAAGATACTGAGGTAAACTGGATCTCTTCTTCTGATAGCTTTGGCTATTAAAAAGAAAAACAGAAAAATCACTATAAATAGTTTGATTAGCTTAAGTCTCCTGAATGCCTTGGCAAGACATATTTGATTATTACAACCACAGTGATCTATGGAGGTCATAATAAGAAAGGGTTTGTTGTAGGACTCTTTTTAGTTATATGTACTAAACTTTATATATTCAGGGGTTTTTAAGTGCCTATATGATCTGGAACATGATAGTATCAGGGCACCTAAAAATCTTGGAATTCAAGAGTGGAAAATATCCTTTCAGGTTGGGAAGTGCTTATACCTTACCAATCTTCACCAAGAGTCTATGTACTTTGTCTAATTTTGTGTAGGAAGTCTGTAGCAGAACCAGTCCACTCCCTTAAAATTGAACCAAGCATCCTCTTAAATGCAGTACAAAACTCCAAATCACATGTCAAAATGCAAATACACAATCCTGTTATATGCAGGGTCAGAGTGTAAAATACAGACAGCATTATAATTTTTAATGCTGCGGCCTCTAATTCCTGAAATGTAGTCTCAGAAATAATAGCAATAAAAATTTTCTCACCATGTCTCAACCACATGGAGCAGCTTGCAACGAAAGTATTGCCTTGTGAGCCATGATGAATAGACCACAAAGTTGTCAGCCACATCCTCTGTTTGTGAACAGATCATGTCCCGAAGGCAACTGCCGATGCAACTGTTTAAAAAGAATGTTGTTACAAAACAGATCCTGTGTTTTTCATCTTTTGTTAATATGACTGGTGTATTAGCCTTTCTAATAGTACTTGACCTCTCAGTCTATTTTGAGTCTTTTCTCATGGTCCTCCCTCCTAGTCTGTCCCTTTGTTTCCTTTGGTTGCTTATCCAGGTCTTCTCACCCCTTTTATTTCTTCCTGTACAACTCATTTTCCCTCCTGACTCTTTTTTCCCCTGGGAAATGCTTTCCTATGGCCTGTCCTGGCAGTCCTCTCTTCACAGGCAGAAACCTTCCCCATCATAGGTGTTCCTCCCTGGCACGTGCGGGCCAGCTCCAGTTCCAGTAGTAGTTCCCATCCCTGAGAGCAGTTCTATTTCCTGTACAGAAAAGAATAACAGTAGATGTCTGCCTGGAGATCAGCTGATGTCATTATGAGGTCATGAGGGTCATGATCCATTGATGTCATTAAGCGGTCGTTAGGATTGTAGTCACAAGCATCTTCCCGACTCTCAGCCTCTGTAGAATTGACACTAATTAATAATAGGCCAGAAGGGGTTGAGTTAGCCTCTCCCCTCATTTCCAGCTGTTTTTAAATATCCACCATTTTTTTCCTGGAAATTACGATGGCCACTGCAGAGAAAAGAAGTCTGTATCATGTAACCATAGATCTCTCCGCAAAGCACAGAGGAGAAAGCATTTCTGTAGGCATGATCTGTACATGCAAGTTTGAGGGGAAGAGTTGTTCATCCTTCTTTAAAAACAAATAAATCAAAATTATGAATAGAAGGCTAGAAGAAATACTACTGCTTCAGACTGGAAGGATTTAAGATTGATATAATCTCCCTGTTAGATCAATGTTGTGCTGCATACCACTTTTCCTAATTTTCAAGCAATTTAGTTTTCAAGGTTAGAATATCTCCTATTTCCTTTGACAGATGCTTGAACTTCCTAATAGATTGGAATACCAGTGACTCTTCTTTTCTTCTTTTAGTTGTCTTTTGTAACGATGACATAAGAAGTAGAATAGGAACAGGATCCATGACCAATCCAAGAATAATAAAAAAATGCTGGAGGGTTTCTGCATCCAAACAACCTGCCTAAAGACAGCATTAACATAAGCAATATAAATAAATTGGGATTGGTAAGCTGGTACCTTCTGTTCAGGGAACTTAATGAAATGAAGAAATATGAGTGATACAAGGCAATACACAGAAAGGTGGAAAATCTTCCGTACAATATGATGAAAACATTACATATCTTGTGATGAAGAACCTAACTAAGGGTCGCCAAATACTGTACAGTACATTTTATTGGTAACGGGTTTTCCAGGTTTTTTATTGTACCTTATACATTGTATTTCAGCAGTTTTATTGTGGTAGAAGTCTACTTAGTTATAGTCATGTGCAGATCTCAACTACACAGGTTTCTATACCAGGGCTTTTTCAGCTTTCCTGAGATATGTCCTTTTTTTTCCCCAGCCAGAAAGAATTTGAGAACTGTACATTAGAACGGTGAGGCCTTTGCACATTTACATACATATTCAGCCCATATGCCAGCCAGGCAGAGCGGAATTGTGATACATCAAAATTCTTGAACATGCATAAGTGAAATAAGTGTATGACAAACGTTTGGGGAGCCTGACACCTGCAGAGCCCAGAAGGCATCTGACCTACCCTGCAGGTGTAGTAAGGTTGATTTAAGCACACATAATAAATCTGAATTGCCGTGAAAGAATCAGATTTGCTGTGTGTGCACTAAACCATGTGTGAACTCGTATTTGTGGTCCAGGAATCCCAGACAGTTTTCTTTTTAGAGTAGGCCCATGTGAAAATTCATGCGGGATTCTGCTCTAAGAATGAACAGGATTGGGTAGAAAAGCCCTTCCCTTAGGCTGATCCAAAATTAGCCAAAACACTGACAGCATCCATAATGGCAGATTAAGTAAACTGAACCAGACAAAATAAGACAAACTTCTTTTTCATTATCAGCCATAGATGTTAATGGTGTGGATGTGTTTATGTAACTCTGTAGACAGATGTAAAGTGAGAGTTCTTAGAGGACATTTTAACTGTACTTATGCCTTAAAAAAAACCAAAACCAAAGAGCAATACTGATATTTTTGTACCCTTAACTAGCAGTCAATATTTTACCCCTTAATAGCAATGCATTTCTCCACTGCAGCTGGTGTCTTATGCTACTTTTCTTTGTAGGTGGCCTTTTTTTTGCAAAACCCATGCGATCCAAAGGATATGTGACAATGCTAGATCCCTTTCAGCAGCTTTATGGAAAAAGGATGGGAGGACTACTGTTTATTCCAGCTTTAATGGGAGAAATGTTTTGGGCTGCTGCCATCTTCTCTGCCTTAGGTAAGGAATAAGTAGTATAAATATTAATTTATTACAGGTGGAAAGGATTAAGGAAATCAGAAATGCATTAAAATTCTGGCTTAAAATGCTAACTATCCTAGGCAAATGATTCAGAGTGTGACAGTTCTTAGACCCGTGCTAACTAGTAATTAAACCTGGTAATGGCACCCCCTTAATTATTTTGGTGATGGAAAGACACACAAGGTTCATAGAATCATTGAATCCTAGAATCATCAAATGGTTTGGGTTGGAAGGGACCTTAAAGATCACATAGTTCCAACCCCCCTGCCATGGGCAGGGACACTTTCCACTAAACCAGGTTGCTCCAAGCCCCATCCAACCTGGCCTTGAACACTGCCAGGGATGGGGCATCCACAACTTCTCTGGGCAACCTGTGCCAGTGCCTCAAGTACCTTCAAGTTTTCTCTTTTCAAAGGGCATGAAAAGATTTAACAACGAATTTCCTTTAATTGTGAAGGTGACATGAGTGATTGCAAGTGTCCCTTTTGTGCCAAGGCTTCTCTTTTACACCACTGAGATCACAGAAGGCAGTCAAAATTTCCCTTAAAGATATGAAACATTATTGCCAATGCATCTAAACGAAATAACCCTTTGCATATAGGAGACCTACATATACAGAACTTTCCATAGCACAAATAATAGAAGTAAAATGGATGCTGATCAATAAATTGAAGTATTATTCAATTATAAATGTCTTTCTACTTGACAAAATTAAGAAAATTCTTAGGATTCCAGAAAGGGTACTGAGAATTAGTGGAACTATGGCTCAATAGAAAATCACCCAACTACTCATTCAGTCCTGAAAAAAAATCAGTTTCCAGGGTTTTTAATTGTATTTCAGGCCTGAATTTAGCAATCCCTTCAAGAACTGAGAAAGCCCTTGAGTTGAAGCACCAGTAGTTGACTTTTACCAGCTAATCATACTCCTACTGCACATGCATGTGGTAATGCTTTCTAGCACAAGCTATTTTAAACAGAAAACAAACTTTGAAAGTACTCTCCAACTGTGCTCTGATGAACTGCAAAGCAACGGGGAGCTTGTTTACCACAATTTCATCACAAAACCCTAAAGGACGAAGAACAAAATACATGCTGAGGTAATGGAACTTGAATAACTTGAAGAACACTCTGAGTATTTGGAATATACTTTCTTTCTGAGGAAAAGCTAATCTGTGATATTTCAAAGCAAGTGGTGTGAATACCTTTCTAGTAGGTTTATATTAACAGCTGACAGTTAAAGACTGCCAATGATTACAAAAGTCATTGAAGGTTTTTATTTTAACTATTTTGTGAATAATCTAGTTATATTATACCTCCTAAATTGCACACCTATCCTCACTGATGAATGTTTAATCCCAGTACTCTTCACTACTTGGTCTTCCTCATGACTCCTTGCTTGGCAGGGTTGTAGAAGGGAAAGACAGGGCTTCCAGCTTGTGAAAGAGGTCTAAGCTTGTAATCCTTAAGCACATGAATTTTGAAGGCTCACTGTACAGCAAGAAAACACCTGGCAGCTCCCAGCAGCTCTTATATATCACACATCATGTTGTGTTCCACTGCCAAAACTCTTCCACCTATGTGGTCAAGAATATCCATCTACAATACCTGCAAGGACTAAAAGTTATTGCAAGATGTTTCATTTAAATAGTCCTAATTAGAAGGAGAAGATTTCTTTAAACATGGTTTTAAAACACTGCAATCACTTGAAATAACTAATACATCTAAGGGAAATGTATAACCATCCTGATAGCTGCTGGAAGGGCAGCGCAGGAGGGCACAAGCAGTTCAGGGTGTTGATTGGATGCACTAACAACAACTTCCTGACACAAATGATCAGGGAGCTGATGAAGGGAGGTGTTGTGTTGCACCTATTACTTACAAACAAGGAAGAACTAGTTAGGGATGTGACGGTCGGAGGCAGACTTGGCTGCAGTGTTCATGAGATACTGGAGTTCAAGGTCCTGAGAGGAGGGAACAAGGCAAAAATCAGGACCGCAACAATGGACTTCAGGAGGGTAGAGCTTGGCATCTCCAGGGACCCGCTTGGAGGAATCCCATGGGAGACAGCCCTGGAGAGGAGTCCAGGAGAGCTGGTTGATATTCAGGGATCATCTCCTCCAAGCTCAAGAACAACCAGGAAAACAGACAAAGCTGACAGGAAACCTGCATGGATGAAAAAGGAGCTCCTGACTAGTCTCAGACCTAAAAAGGAAGAATTCAAGAGGTGGAAGCAGAGTTGGATGACCTGGAAGGAATACAAACGTTGTCCAAGCATGCAGAGATGGGCTTAGAAAAGCCAAAGTCCACCTGGATTTGAATCTGGCCATGAAGAGCAGCAAGAAAGGCTTCTACAAGTAACATAAACTAGGGAAATGGGATGGGGGACCTAGTGGCAAAAGATGTGGAAAAGGCTGAGATACTCAGTCCCTTCTCTGCTTCATTCTTTGCTGGTAAGATCGGCCTTCAGGAATCCCAAGACTCTGAGAACCCTAGGAAAGTCCAGGGCAAGGAAGGCTTGCTGGAGGATGATCAGGTTAGGAAACATTTAAATAGACTGGACAGACACAAGTTCATGGGACCTCGTGGGATGCATCCCACGAGTGCTGTGGGAGCTGGCTGATAGCATTGCAAGGACACTCTCAGTAATCTTCTGAAGACTGTGGTGATCAGGGATGTTCCTGAAGACTGGAAGAAAACAAATGTCACTCCCATCTTAAAGAAGGGCAAGAAGGAGGATACCAGGAACTAAGGTTGGTCAGCCTCACCTTGATCCCTGGGAAGGTGATGGAGCAAATACTCCTGGAAACTACTTCCAAACAAATGAAGGTCAAGAAGGGGATTGGGAGGAGTCAGCACGGATTTCTGGAGAGGACATAATTCCTGACCAACCTGACATCTTCCATGAGGAGTTGACTGGCTTGGTTCATGAAGGGAGAGCATGGCATGTTGTGGATTTCAAAAAGGGCTTTTTAACCATCTCCCATAATATTCTCATAGACAAATAGATGAAGTACAGACTAAATAAATGGACAGTGAGGACGACTGAAAACTGACTGAACTTATGGGCTCAGAGGGCTGTGACCAGCAGCATGGACACCAGTGGGTGGCCAGTCATCAGCTGTGCACCCCAGAGGTCAGTACTGAGTCCTGTATTGTATAATGTCTTCATTAATGACCTGGCTGATGGGACCAAGTGCACCTTCAGCTAGTTTGCAGAAAATAAAAACTCTGAGGAGCTGCTGAAAGACCAGATGGTTATACTGTCATTCAGAAGGAGCTCAACAAGCTACAGAAACAGGCCAACAGGAACCTTGTGAAGTTCAGCAAAGGGAAATGCTGGGGAAGTACAACCTGATGTCCCAGTACAGGCTGGGGGCTGACCAGCTGGAAAGCAGGTTTGCAGAAAAGACCTGGGACTCTTAGAAGGCAATGAAGTTGACCATGACCTAGCAATGTGCCCTTGTGGCAAAGCAAGCCAATGGCATCCTGGACTGCATTAGAAGGACCATTGCCAGCAGGTTGAGGGAGGGGATTCTTCCGCTCTACTCAGCACTGGTGAGGCTACATCTGGAGTGCTGGATCCAGTGCTTCCCAATACAAGAGACAAGGACACATTGGAGAGAGGCCAATGAGGAGCCACAAAGATTATTAAGGGACTGGGGTATCTGACATATAAGCAGAGGCTGAGAGAGCTGGGACTGTTCAGCCTGGAGAAGAGAAGGCTCAGGGGGATCTTATCCATCTGCATAAATACCTGATTTGGCAGTGAGGGAAGCAGAATAAAGAAGATGGAGCCAGGCCCATACCTGTGCTGCCCAGTGACAGGACAAGAGGCAATGTACAAACAGAACTACAGGAAATTCCATTTAAACTTAAGAAAAAACTTTTTTTTTTTTTTTTTACAGTGGGAGAGATCAAACACTGGCACAGGTTGCCCAGAGAAGTTGTGGAGTCTCCATCCTTGTAGATAGTCAAGACCCAGCTGAACATGATCCTGAGCAACCTGCTCCAGCTGACACTGCTTCAGTGGGCACTTGGGCTAGACAATCTCTAGAGGTGCCTTTCAGTGTCAGCAGGTCTTTGATTCTATGAGCTGTTTGTGGAGACTGACTTGTCAGCTCAGCATTGGGGTTTGCTTTCTACAAATGAAACGACGGTGCTTGGAAAAGTTCTTGGTTTCTAGATCGACAATGGAGGATAGATTCTCCAGTTTGCAAAGAAACCCACCTTTGTCCCATGCAAACAATTCAAGGGCACTTTAGAAGGGTCAGTGGACAATTGTCCCTATAGCTGATGCCTCCTCCACCGTTCCTTCCTTGGTCAAAAGGGGGTAGCTTAGAGCATAAATGAGATAGATGCAAAAGGGTATGATATGTTGCAGCAGACCTCCTCTAGGCCTAGCCTGTACTGCAATGGTACACTTGCTCCCATGCAGCCGCAACTCACTCAGGGAGGCTTCAGCTGTCTGTGCGTGGCTGCTTTTCCCTAGGCAGAACAAGAGAGTCTAGTCCTTACAGAGCTCAAGCAATGTAAGGAAAGGCTGTTGGGACCCTTCCCTCCTCCATTTCCTAAGAACCTGAATAATGACAGATGTTAAACTTAGACCAACAGGAGCCTTCCTTTTCCCACTCCCTTCAGAGGTGCAGAAGGGGTATGCAGAAGATAGAGGGGGGGGAATATCTTCATGCTGTTGCTAAATGTCAGACTAGCACCTGTATATGCAACTTAACAAAGGTGAGCCTTCTCACCAGACATGCTGTGACATAAAATAACACACAGTGCTTTGTTTTTCCCCACAGGTGCCACTATAAGTGTGATCATTGACATTAATGTCAATATTTCAGTCATTATTTCTGCCCTGATTGCAACTATGTACACGCTTGTGGGTGGGCTTTATTCTGTGGCCTACACTGATGTAGTTCAGCTCTTCTGCATCTTCCTGGGACTGGTAAGTTTGGCTTTTTTTCCCTTCTTTGTTGAGGATTTTGCCCTGAGCATTATGATGATTGCTGAGACCTATTGCCCAGCTTTGGTTTTGGAACTGTGTCTTCACTGAAAGCCTGGAGAAGGAATATCTCCACGCACAGAGCCCTGACTTTAAAGACTCTGCATTTACATCAACATGCAGCCCGTGCTTTGACAATAATGCTGACCATAAGGCCCAATTCTTTGGCTTTTTTCCAACCAGTCTGATAGTGAAAACACTCTTGCAATTTTCGTGTTCAGTGTACATCTAAGTCAGAATTGGGCTGGAGCTGACTCCTTCCCTATCTGTCCATAGGACTGTGGCACAGGCACTGGAAGGAGGCATCAGACATAGGAAGCAGTCGGTAAAGCAGTCCAGAAACGCTGGCATTGGACCTGCAGAGCTGATACTCTCCTGCTTCTCTTTCCTGTAGCTGTCATCTACTCACGCAGCTTAGTTAACCTCCTGCTTTGAATCACCTTCTTGGTTTTTCCCTCTTTTCCCTCTGCCGTCCTTGGAGACCGTAGCATAGGAGGTTTCACCAGATGACCTTGCTGTTTGAATATGGTGGTATGAATATCTCTTCGTCAGCTACTAATGATATGCTAGAGGGTAGCCTTTTCTTTTATTTACTGCTGTTCTTTAAGCCCGACTTTGAAAAACATCGATGCAACAGGGCTCAGATCACAGGGGTGCAATCAAAGAAGCTGCTGTCTCTGTTTGCCAGTGGCAGTAATAGATGGTCACAGGTGTGCAGGGAACTGAGATAGGCTGAAATAAATGGGGTGGCTCAAGGTGAAGGAACTGAACGGCACCTTGGGGAGCCAGAGCTGTTTCTCTGCTTTCACCAGAGCTCTTGTGCAGCTCTAGGTGAAATTGCTTCAGCCAGTGCTCACACAGGTGGTCGCTAACCAACCCTCCGTGTGTCCTCACTCTGTGGCATCCTACCGTGAGGCCTATGGCCTTATTAGCAGAAGTACTAAGCATTCCCTGTTGTAACTTACTTCATGGGAATGGTGCTAAATACCCCGAAAATGTAAATCCAAGTGTTCCAGCTGGCCACCCCCTATGAGAAGTTATTCCAAATCTTCTTCTCTTGTACATTTGTTCTTTACCTGCACAGTGGGAAAAATACTGTCTTCTTCCCTAACATGCATGTTAATATTTGTGAACCATTCGGTTTCTACAGATGATGTGCGTTACAGAAATTCCCAAAATTGTAGATAAATCACAACACAGAAATGCTTTTCCAATGAGAACAACTCGTGCACCGCTAAAGACCCTGATCCCGTGGCAATAACAACATGTGATCCTATATTAAAGGCAGCATCAACCTGACAGGGAGGGGAAAGCAAATGAAGGTTGTATAGCAGTCTTCTAAATGATTGGATCCGTAGCTTTAATAATGTTCTTTTAATTCAGGTTGCGCTCTTTGTGTAATTTCTATTTGAAATAGACAGCAATAAAGTCATGTAGAAGAAGCCATATTCATAACCTCAAGAGTCATTAGTGGGGCTGGAAGCATCAGATAGCATCTAAATGGTCATGTTCTAGGTGAGGCAGTTTTAGATGAGATGGGACACTTTCACAGCAGATGTCATAGCAGAAGATGTCACAGGCTCAGGTGTCCCAGCTTCTCCTCTAGGCTCTGGAGTAGTTTGTATTCCCACTGGCCAGAGCTTCACTGCTCATTCCTCTAATGTTTGTTCCTCTCCTGCTCCTTACCCAAGAGGAGGTGCTTGTTGTAATCACTTCTGTTCCCTAACCTGGCTCCTCATTTCAGCCACAGAGCTTCTTTCTTAGGCTTCCATAACGTCTACCCCAGCTACTCCACGTACTTCCCTGGTTTTCTCCTTACAATCCCACGTAGTCTTTCCCCTTCCCTCCTCACTCTCCTGTACCCACATCTGCAGTTCTCAGCTCTTTGTCTTTATCTTGCCCAGTGAGCCTTTCCCTGATCCTGCACTGTATCCCCACTATTTACTGACTCTTCATCTCAGCTGTATTATTAATTCCCCATTCTAAACTCTTTGCCACCATGCAGAAGTCCTTTTTTTCTGGTTTGCAACTCCATGAGGTCCAGGTCCTTCTAGCTATCACCTACTTCTATCCCTAAGCTTCAAATCCCAACATAAAGTCTCAGTTTCTTCTTCACTTTCAGGAACCTTATTTTTATTTGCCCTGCATTCAAAACAGGGAATTTTCTACTCCTGTTAGGAAGGGCTCAATGAAGAAATTGGGTCTATGTCTATATTAAGCAAGATAAACAGTGCCAAAGAGAAAACACAGGATCATCTGTAATGCTTAATTGTTAACAGAGTCCTGGCACAGTTCTGGCCCACGCCAACTAGTATTTTCCCAGATAATTCCCAGGAACAGTTCAGGGCTCTCTTTTTCGGCAGCGAAAGGAGTCTGGGTGTGTGAATGTAAACCATGACATGTCAGTGAACCGCAGGGTCAGAGAAAGTGTCTTGACTTGTTTTATTTACTAATGTAGAGGTAGTCCTTGAGACCACAAAGAGCTAGATTACTGTCAGGAAATGGAATGGATTACAAAAGCTCATAATGCATTTGCAATACAATACCTATTAAATCCTGGGCCATGGCATGCAGGCTGCAGATGGACCTTTAGAAATTTAGCCTACTGAAAATCTCAGCTGAGTATGGGCAAACTACAGCTCTTCAGAAGCTCATCACTTGGACATGTTTGAGATTTGAGGTTCACAAACAAGGATAAAAAAAATCCATTTGATATCCTTGTTCCCCATGTATTTCTCAACAAGAAGAGTATTAACATCCATTAATTTTGACAATATGGTTTTCCCTCAAAATATCATTGAGACAGTTGAAACATTTTGGTGATCTTTCCCAGAAAAGCCCAAGCAGACAGCGAGAAGGGAATATTGCTGCCCAAGTGCTTAAATTGGCAAAATTTAACATGTAACTGAGAACAGGATACTATGGTACGTGATAAACAGTCTGAATAACAGGCAGTGCTGCAAAATATTCTTCACACATTATTGCAATAATTGTGCAACAAAATAGAGGAAGATGTTTGATTTCTCTTCTTGCTCCTGTTACCCCAGGTAATGCTTAAATGCGGTCAGTTGGTGGTAATCTGTGTGGGTTTGGATATGATTGGCTCATTAAGGATGCCATGCTCATGATGATCTATTCCATATAGCACAAAGCCTGGTTTTCATCTCAGTGGGAGCTGCTGAGGTTGTCGTCATAGAAAGTGAGTTACACCGTTGCAAAATGATTTGGCAAGTAAACTCACAAAAAGTCAGCTCGTGAAGGAGACGAACTTTCTGGCAGAAACTGTCTCTGGGAAGGGTTTCTGAACTGATTTTTTGGCCTAGATAAAAAATAGAGACTGAAAATAGTCAAGAGCCCAGACTGAAGTCACCCTCAAGGCAAAAAAGTGCTGTAACACTGGGCTACTGGGTAATCTGGAGCAAGAGAGGTGGGAGTTCACTAACAGCACCCCTCTATTGCCACAGTATAGTTTTGTGTTGAATTAAAAACAAATTCCCAAGCCTCCGGGTGTATTTGTGATGTCTTATGCCTGTATACTGGCAAATGCTGATGCTATTGCACTTAAGTTTATATGTAGATGTTTCTCTACAGTGTGGTCCAGGAAAGGGTGTAAAGGACATATGTGGAGTTTAGGAACAATAAAATGAAGATGTATAAATGTGTCTTTCTTGCTGATTTTGCAACTTACACTGATTAATTCTCTGCTAATACTCACACTCTCCAGGACAGAGGTAAGCTATCTATTACCAAGCTCTCTGGATTCTGGAGATGTTCCACCAGCACATAACCTGAATTTTCTGCAAGTCAGCTCAGCAACTTGGCATTTGATCTGCAGCATGCAAGAAGAAGAAAAACAGACCAATGTTAATATTAAAATTTCACATATTTAAAAAGCTTTCTTTAGACCTGAACAAAGTGTTTCTCTTTGGTTACAGTGGATCAGCGTACCCTTTGCAATGTCCCATCCTGCAGTGACAGACATTGGGCTCACGGCTGTGCACCAGGTGCACCAAGCACCTTGGCTTGGATCTATCAACTCACTTGACATTTACACATGGCTGGACAATTTCCTTTTACTGGTAAGTGATGGCTTGTATGAAGGAATGAAACATTTAAGCATTCACACTGTGTTACTGTGACAGCTGAAAATAATAAAAAGTCTAGTTAAGAGTTTCCAGCAAACTGAAAACTTTTGCCCTCTTGACTCCTTCTCAGTATTTCTACACATTTGAATGATTTCAGTGAAATATCAGTAGAATATTGTAGCACAGCTGTCAAAGTCAGCATTGCCAGGAATGCAATTTAAATATCATCAGGCTGAAAGAGTTGACTTATGCTAAAATTAATTAAAAGTGTGCAGCTAATACTTAACTGATGTCATTGTTGGCAGAGGAATTTATATATTGCAGAAGGCAATAAATATGTTATACAAATGATTAAATATGCCTTAGGTATAGCTGATATAGAAAAGCTTTGCAGAGATGGATGGATGAATTCATACAAGCACACATGCCAGAATGAACTGAGGGCTTTCGTTATTTAATACCTATGCATTACACATGGGATCAGTGGTTATTAAGTACTTTCCATTAGAAGATCTAGCAACACATGCTAACATTTTCCATTCTTAGTGTCCCTTAGCAACTCTACACTGTTTTTATTATCATGCTGTGCTTTGGGATTCCTTTCTCTGGTTTTTTTAAGAACTCTCAACCAAAAACCTTCAGAGTTTTCTGATAGTTGGGCTATTAAAATACATTGGTTTATCCAGCTTAAATTTTTTAGAGATTCTCAGAGAGCCAAAGTATGTCATCAGGCAGCTGTATTCGGTCTGGTAAGCCTGAAGGTTTCATCTCTGCTGATGACCAAAGGAAAGCTCTGATGTTGCCAAATTGTGACACATTTTCTTTTCAGCTTGTTTGTTTCATTATAGCTCAAGAAATTTACCTGTGCTTGGAAAGCTTTGTTAAAGGAACATTATTAAGGCTTCAAAGGAAAACAGTCATAAATAGCAAGTCAAAATCAGAGTTGCCTCTAAAACATTCATTTGGTCCCTGTGCGTGCATGAAACCTGTATGGAACACCTGTATACACACTATTTGGTTCAAATGCCTCCTGCCTCATTTAGCGTGTAGAACTGGACTGTGCACACTTAGCGAGCAATTTGCTTTATTTTCTTTCCATGCTGTTTAGTCATAGGCATTTTTTTACTTAGTGGAGACTATTCAAATCCTGCTCTCAGGACAGAACTGTTAGCACTTGGTTTTTTTAGCCTTTGGTAATACTTCTTTGTGCCATATTTTGCAGACATAATTTTAAGTCTAATCAGGATCTTCACTGTTATATACCCAAAACAAGAGAAGGGTTGCCACCATAAAAAAAAATAACTTTCTTTTACTACTTTTTCTTTAATTTCTACTGGTATCATGTTTGCTTAAGTCAGTGGGAGAATAATTTTTCAGATTCTTGTGTTCAATGTATACAAAATGTGTTGCCTTGTTTAGATGGCCACACGCATTCATAAAGGAAGATAAAATCTTGCTTTCAAATCCTATCAGAATCTAATCTAATTTTGGTGGGGGGAGGGTACTGGAGGCCATATTCTTCAAATATGAACCATGAAAATAGTATTTTATAACCTTTCATAAGGCTTTACCAAGTCTTTATACAGCTTACAATACTTGGGGATCACAGAGACTATGTAAGGGCAAAGTGTTGTTGCTAATTGTACAAAGGAATAACTTGTCTGAAAGAATGGGATTTAAGTGGATTTACAAAGGTTTGACATTACTTGTGAGAATGAAAGTTACAGCTATTACTGACTGATACTCAATAAATAAATGAATGAAAGAGCAGCAACACGGCATGCAGTATTCAAGTGATGCTTCAACATGGTCTCTATACGGTGGTAGCAAAAAAATCCAGAGTTAGCCCCCAATGACAGGATGCTGCCCATTGTGTTTGCAGACATTAGGAGGAATCCCATGGCAAGCGTATTTCCAGCGAGTTCTTTCCTCATCTTCTGCCACATATGCTCAAGTTCTGTCATTTCTGGCTGCTTTTGGCTGTCTTGTGATGGCTCTTCCTGCAGTACTCATTGGTGCAATTGGAGCATCTACAGGTAAATGATTAAAAGTGAATAATACATGTAAAATGAGCAGTACAGTAAATGTGTGAAAACCCTACAAAGCTTATGTTAGATATAATCTAGCCAGGTGACACCATTAATCAACTCATAACTTCTTCAACAGGAGAGTACATGGAAAAATAATATTATAGAATATTTCTCCCGGGAGAAATTGCTTCTACCCCAGTGGCTGAGATTAACTCATTTTGTACATTCCAGGTATCTACAGACATAATATTTCTATTTAATGTTTGAGTTAGATTCTGGTACTTTTATTTGGTCCTAACTGTAATAATGAGGAACAGCTGAGGGAACTGGGGTTGTTTAGCCTGGAGAAAAGGAGGGTGAGGGGAGACCTTATCGCTCTCTACAACTACCTGAAAGGAGGCTCTAGTGAGGTGGGGGTCGGTCTCCTCCCAAGTAACAAGTGACAGGAAGAGCNCCCTGGAGGTATTTAAAAGACGTGTAGATGTGGTGCTTAGGGACATGGTTTAGTGGTGGACTTGGCAGTGTTAGGTTAACGGTTGGACTTGATGTTCTTAAGGGTCTTTTCCAACTTAAATGATTCTATGATTTATCAGGAATTTCTTATCTTGACCAAAACATCTTTGTCAAGGTCTTTGCCATAGTGAGAGTGATCCCCATCACACTGATCATGTAGCTAAACTGTTAGAAATATTTAACACATGGCTTTGAGCTCTGAATCTGTAATCCAAGAGAACAATGAAACACATCACAAACAAGCATGGATCCCAGACTTGTTTTATTGAGAAAAAAACATTTATGAGCAATGCAAAGTTTTAATATTAACCTTCATACTGGATAACCACAGGCTGTGGTCAGACTTATCTTAGAGATAAGGAAAAATGCTGAGCAGAATTAAATCTGCCTAACAGAAACCAGTGGGACACTGCTTCTCTGAAATGCCATCAGTCTGGCCCTAGTAGCAGTTTGGCCATTGAATGTGAATGAAAATGTGGCAATATGAATAGCTCGCTACACATGAAGTCAAGAGATGCTGCAGCTGATGACTACTAACGTTACTAATAACATACCCGTGTCCATATTGCAGCCTGGAACGATACTGACTATGGATTCCCTGACCCTATGGCTAATAAAGAAGCAGATATGATTTTACCGATCGTGCTCCAATACCTTTGCCCAGTCTATATCTCATTTTTTGGCCTCGGCGCTGTATCTGCTGCTGTGATGTCATCAGCTGACTCTTCGATTTTATCAGCAAGTTCTATGTTTGCTCGGAACATTTACCAGCTTTCCTTTCGGCAAAACGTGAGATTATATCTTCATTTTTACTTTTAGAGAAAATTTTAGGTGAGACCTTAACTACGTGATGCATAGACTGTAATTTCATAATGAAACACCTCTTTCACATTCCTGCCTAGGACTAGAAAAAGTACAGCATTTTGTTCCTAATAGTATATTGAATAAACGGAAAGTCATAAAACTGTTTATGGTCATGAGTGATGAAAGAGGTGAAAAAGCTAGCTCAGGGGAGGTGTCTTTCAAGAGTTTTCATGGCACTGCAGTTTATCCAAGCAGCTCCTAATTATTGCTGCAACCATAAGTTTTACTTAAATCTTTAACAAAATGAGACATCTTTCTGAATTATTGATTTAACAGGAAGTCATTTGACAACAGAATGGGCTAGTGAGTCAGAGTTTTTCTTAGGAAATGGAAAAGAAGAAATTCTGATGCTGACAGTTTTTTTCTGGTTGAACCATATTGTGCTTATATTTAAAAGTTATTTCTAACACTGCTGTTGTTCTTTTCTTTGATGTTATCAAACTTCTCCTTAATCTCAAAGATTAATGACTTTGGGAATGGCAACCATAGCTCTTGGGTCTTTTCATCTGTGCTTGAGATGGATATAGAGACAGAGATAATTGTTTGTAAATATTAATGAATACGTCGTGCAAAATTTCCTTTTACACTGCAGTATTTTATATTGACTTTGTGCATAAATGTAGGCATACATATCTTGCCATGAAAAATACACCTAACACTGCCCTTTTTTTGCAGGCTTCAGACAGGGAAATCGTGTGGGTCATGAGAATCACTGTTTTTCTCTTTGGAGCGTCAGCAACAGCAATGGCACTGCTAGCTTCATCTGTGTACGGCCTGTGGTACCTCAGCTCTGACCTTGTTTATATCATCATATTCCCCCAGCTCCTGTGTGTGTTATTTATTAAAGGAACCAACACCTACGGTGCCATTGCAGGATACTTATTTGGCCTTGTTCTCAGAATAACTGGAGGAGAACCGTACCTCTACCTTCAGCCCTTGATCTACTACCCTGGCTGCTATCCAGATGAAAATAACATTTATATCCAGCGATTCCCATTTAAAACACTTGCTATGCTTACCTCCTTCTTTACTAACATTATAGTCTCCTACTTAGCCAAATACTTATTTGAGAGTGGGACTTTGCCACCAAAGCTGGACTTCCTTGATGCTGTTGTTGCCAGGTACAGTAGAGAACACATGGACAAAGCAACTCTTGTAAAAAGTGACAATATTGTATTAAACGAACTTGCACCTGTGAATCCACGACACAGTCTAACTTTGAGCTCAACTTTCACAAACAAAGAAGCCTTTAATTATGTTGATTCGAGTCCAGAGCTGTCCAACACTGAAGATGATAATTAAAAAATCTGGTAGCCACAGAGAAAACAATATAAAGCAAGATATTCTACAAAGAATAGCCACAGGCATTTTATCAGAAGGAAAGCAAGATTTGGGAATAAAATGCCGCTGCACAATTCTTTAAGTTGTTTCTAGGAGCAGGAGCGTCCCATGGGAGGAACTCTTTTCTGTTATTATCTAACATGTTGGATTAGATCACAGAGTGTGTACCAAAAGATACACTCAGATCCCATTCTTTCCACCCAGAACTACATACTGTGTAATTAAAGAAATATTTACAATTGAAAATATATGTAGCAGAAAAAATGCAACAGCTATTTAGCTAGGACATCATATGAAGAGATTATAATACAGTCATTCTGAAATACTATCAGTCAACATTTTGTTGGCATTAAGTGAAAATATATTGTCACAGCTATAAGTGATTTCTTACTAAAGAGCTAGTTGCTTGAGCAAAGACAGATAGATAACTTCCCTGAGGTTTTTGGTCTGGTTGTTTTTTCCTCATAAAGAAATTCAAATAATGCAAATCTAGTATTTTATTATTTGTACAAGACAGTAGAATATGCAAATAGTAATAAATTCCTTATAGGAGTGCTAAACATCATATATTAATTAAAAATGTTAAAATGAAGTCACCAGTTTAAAATAATGTTAAACCTAATGCAAGATAACCTTAAGCAAAGTATGTTACTACAGGCATTCTTTTTTTCCTGTGGTTAGCGGCTGTCACCAATGGAGGATGGCAAAATTTTTAAAGCAATAATTGGAGTTGCAACTCAGCATGGGAAAAAATGACAGAAATCTTACAAACTAAATAGAACTTTTCAATGTTGAGAAAAGAAACCCTATCTTGACTTATCGTCAAAACGAACACTGAGCAAAGCAGTCTGACACCAACCAACTGCAGCAATGGAACAACTATTAAAAAATAAGAAGAGTCAACAAGGCTTGAAAAAACAGAGAGGGTTTTCCATGGGGAAAATTCCCATTTTTCATGTAATAAAAAAAGTATTTTCAAAGACATTAAAAAGTCTTTTGGATTGGTCTTACTGGGATTACTCTGGAAAGTGTAGATTTTCCATGGAAAATCACATTTTCTCAAAAGTTTGATTTCCCATTGGAAAAACAGGCTTGTTGGACAGCTTTCCACATCTGTAAGCATCTACCTCCGAAAGCAGCAGCAGCTTGGAGGAGAACTGAAAGAAAAGCCGAACCCACAAGTGTAGTGAAAGGCACAGCCGTGTCTTCCCTTAAACGCTGGATTCCATTGTTACCTGCTGTCCTCCTGGGCTGTCACGGTGACTCTGCGAAGCACCAGCAGTGGCCAGGCACAGACGAGACTTCACTCACGAATGGCAACGTTGGCCAGAAGCAGCAAAGCAGGGAGATGAGGCCTCTTCTGACTTTGCCCTGGCCAGCAGTGAACACGCAATGTCGTTTCCATTTGCCCACGGTCGAGATGATTGTGTCTGTCCCCATTGGTACGTGCCTTTCACAGTGGGAGATCTAATAGCTAGATATCTATACAATTAAGAGTTATGCTCCAATAATTCTTTTTAACATGACACAAAATTTTCAGCCGAAATCCAGATATCCTCCTGTTGCTGGTCACTGGTGAAATTTCTTCTTTAACATTCACAGCGTGAGGAGCTATACTGGAGTACAGGAGATGTAAGAATAGGTTTTGCTGCTAAAGGAAGAAGCCATCAACGTATGCATTCAATGTTGACATAAACTTTCACAAGGTTGAATCCTTAGATGTGTTTTCTCCTTTTGTGGAGTTTTAACTGCATATATATATTTTATATGTAGAGAAAATTAATATTAGAGATGTTGATTTTTTTTTCTCCATACACTGCATTTAAAAATAACGCTGCATCTCAGTTCTGAATATGCATTGTGAACTGCGGTACTACTGTGCTAACAAATACTGAGTGTGCTCTGGGTGGAGGGAATCAAAATCAGGGTCTGGTCTAAAAACGCAGAAGAGCCAATATAGGAAAGAAATGAAAGATTCCTGCTGGGTGAGTGAACAAGCCACCGATGAAATTCAGGTGCTGAGGATCTCACAAACCAGACGCAAGCCCAGCAATACTCATTCCCCCATGAACCATGGAAAAGAGAAGAGGAAAGAGATTGTATGGAAGAAAGAGAGGGGAGAACAGAGCCACTGCTGAATTTTTATGTATTTCTGGCCCAAATCCACTAGACTGAATCCCTTCTTATGAGAGAAAATCAAGCCATGGTTTTGCCCACTTACATAGCCGATGCCTTACGCTGCAGTTCCAAATTAAGTTATAGGATCCCATTTTACAGCCACCTGTAGGTCTTCCTAAAAAAATTTTCTCTTACTTCAGTTTTGTCTAGGAATTGCTAGAATTTTACTATGAGAAGCTGCACAGTGGCCACAGGCTTTGAATACAGCAGTATTTCTGTATTATTTATTTCAAAATGCCCAATACTGAGAGGAGAAGGAAAGGAGAAGGGGATTCAGCTGGAATCATTTAAGACATTTTGACTGAAAAATAAAAAACTTTCCTTTTCCTTAGTATTCCCTCGTTGCCACTAAAACATAAAGGCTTTTAAAATACTCAAAATGAAAAAGTTAAGTGAAAAATTAAAATGCGTTAGTCAAAAAATTTCAAGCCACAAGCTTTCAACATTATCAGAATATTTTATACTGTTTATACTATTGAATATTTTTGTGAAATCACTGTGATTTCACAAAGTATTCCTGTTTAGATGGAACTATGCATTCTCTGGTAGAAAATGGTTCCAGTGAAGTTTTCCAGTCCTTTCTGTGGAGACTGAAAGGTTATTGCACTTTTACAAGTAGCCCACCATGGAAGCTTTATAATGCAAAGGAGAGCAGTGGCACCGAATGAAGACTGTTCATCATGTGACCGTAACTCTGTTTTCCATGTACCAAGTCTCTGTGCATGTCTTTGCTTGAGTCCAACAACAGCTGCAGTGGTTGCGGTGGTGGGCTGCATAGTGGACTGGACGACTCCAAAAGCCAAACTAAACAGCCCCATGCAAAGTCTGTTTACAAGATTATTGCCTTAGCTCAGCTATCCTACCATTAAATTTATACAAAGCTGTTCATATAACCAAAGGCCATAGCTAGGATTGATAGCTGGGGGAAAAAAAAAAAAAAAAAAGAGAACAAAATACAACCAAGTTACTTCCACAAGCAAAATGCCAACAAGACGTGATTCTTGAAGTAGACTATTGTCATGGGAATCATCAGATGCTCCTTCTCCACTTTTGCAATTTGTAGACAGTAGTACTGTGCACTAAACTGGATCTCTAATCAGTGAAGCAAACAGCTCATTTTCAGACACTGAGGTTATTGTTTCTGAGCCTACGATTTCTGGGTAAAATATTCATATCACAATCATACATTTTACTTTCATACTCTTACATTCGTGAATAGCACTTATTTGACAGGTTTTTTTACCTCATTTGCATGAGATGTGTTCATAAAATCAAGGATAATAACATAGCTGAGATGTCAAAAACAGTTATGATATCATGTATATTTGTCCATATGGGATGGTATATGTATTATAAATAAAACATACTTTTGTGAACCTGAACTGAATGTAAACATTAAGTGGATCAAATAAAGTAAAATATTTAGTCTTTTATTTTCATATAGTACAACAATTTAGGATTTCAAATGTAAGTATAGGAAAAAAACCTATTAATTCCTTTTTCCCTCTGCCTTTCAAGCATATTTGATCAAGTACCATGTGCAGTTAGACAGTAAGTTATTGTAAGTCTGCTATTAATCAGGGCAGTATTTGTGGCTGTTGTTAAAAAAAAAGTATATTTTTGTTTGTGTCAGAAATGTTATATTAAAACTATACATAATGAAGCAGATAGGAAGCATAATATAGATATATATGTTTTAACTTCATTTGTATTGTATTCAATAGTGCCCATGCAATTCAGGAAAATACTGTCTGGTTTTGGGTCTGTTTTGTCCATCTATTAAAAATAAAGACATTTATTTTATTATCACTCAGCATCCCCTGAGGTTTTGTGTCACGGGCGCAGCCCCACAGAGGTGAGGTGTCCCGGGCACAGCAGGGGCTGGCCCTTGCCTGGGGGATCAGCGGGGCCACTCTGTGGCTACAGCCCTGCCCCAAAACCTGGCTCCCATGTTGGAAACAAAGCTCTCAATCAGCACCCACCTCACTACAACCTCCTTTCAGGTAGTTGTAGAGAGCGATCAGGTCTCCCCTCAGCCTCCTTTTCTCCAGGCTAAACAACCCCAGTTCCCTCAGCTGCTCCTCATCAGACTTGTGCTCCAGGCCCCTCACCAGCTTCGTTGCCCTTCTCTGGACACGCTCCAGCCCCTCAATGTCTTTTCTGGAGTGAGGGGCCCAAAACCGAACACAGGACTCAAGGTGCGGCCTCACCAGTGCCGAGTACAGGGGACGATCACTGCCCTGCTCCTGCTGGCCACACTGTTTCTGATACAGGCCAGGATGCTGTTGGCCTTCTTGGTGGCCTGGGCACACTGCTGGCTCATATTTAGCCAATTGTCAACCAGGACCCCCAGGTTCTTTTCCACCGGGAAGCTTTCCAGCCACTCTTCCCCAAGCCTGCAGCATTGCATGGGGTTGTTGTGACCAAAGTGCAGGACCCGGCACTTGGCCTTGTTGAACCTCATACAATTGGCCTTGGCCCAATGATCCAGCCTCTCCAGATCCCTCTGTAGAGCCTTCCTACCCTTAGGCAGATCAACATTCCCGCCCAACCTCATGTCATCTGCAAACTTACTGAGGGTGCACTCAATCCCCTCATCCAGATCATTGATAAAGATATTAAAGAGNCAAGCCATGAGCCACCAGCCTCTCAAGGTGTATGCAGTGAGAGACAGTGTCAAAGGCCTTACTGAAGTACAGGTAGACAACATGCACAGCCTTCCCCTCATCCGCTAGGTGGGTCACCTGGTCATAGAAGGAGATGAGGTTGGTCAAGCAGGACTTGCCTTTCGTGAACCCATGCTGGCTGGGCCTGATCCCCTGGTTGTCCTGCACCTTCTGTGTGAGCCCACTCAAGATGAACTGCTCCATAATCTTCCCCAGTACCGAGGTCAGGCTGACAGTCCTGTAGTTCCCCGGATCCTCCCTTTGATCGTTCTTGTAAATGGGCGTCACATTGGCAAGTCTCCAGTGGTGTGGAACCTCCCCTGTTGACCAGGATTGCTGATAAATGATGGACAGTGGCTTGGCAAGCTCCTCCTTCTTCTTCCAAGTAAGAGTTTTCCATGGTTATGACTAGTGCGTGAAGTACTGAAATTCACTTACTTATTTGGAAATGGACAACGTCTTTTTTTTTGCCAAGCTACTAATGAATTTCACTGCAAGGAATTTAATATATCCTGCCAATTTACTAATGGAATATAGTTATTATCTATGTATTAATAACAGAGATTAGAGTGCTGCACTGCACTTTGTTTTACTCAGCAGTGCACATCCATCAAAGCACTGGACACAATTCTCAGAAGGACTTAAAGGGAAAGATGCTCCCCAAACTGATGGGTCACTGAGAGCATGCCATTCATGAATGTGGCAGCTCCAGTTGTCTGGCTTCTTGTGATTTCAGCATGATTAGGGAAGACACAGATAATCTTTGATGTTATTTTGACGACAGAGATGTCCACTTTATGTTAGCTATGCCAATAACTGCTGCAAAGCCATGACTGTGAAAGGCTTGTCTTCCCTTGAGGTTGGGCAGGAGCATGGCCATGGTGAGAGGAACGACAAGGTGCCCGCTTCCCACTAGCCTCTAGATCTTGCCTCTGCCTCTCCCTCCTTTGGTATTTGTGTTGTTCTGTCTATGGTCAAGCATAGTGATTAAGTCTGCCCTCAGCATCACAGTGGGTTGTCTGGGTATGAACTTGCGTATAGCCTACATACCAACAGTCACTCAATAATGGGAGAGAGGCATCTTTAAAAGATCATATCGTCCCACAGGATCCAAAAAAAAAGCAGTGAAGTTCTGCTGGGTTCAATGGCATGCTATACTGAGCAGTTCCACAAGCCATGTTTTTAACATATTTTAAGGTTTCCTTTTTTTCTGTCCTATATACCAGCACCTTTGAAATCGAGTATCTTAATTTGCCTTCCTCCACAGTGAGGTTTTCCCACTCCGGCGACAATCAACAGCTACTGTTGTCACCGCACAAAGCGCAAGCCTAGTTGCTCAGCATGTAAGAAGAATAGAAGGCGTTAGCAATAAAAGAGATTTCTAGCCTCTACAGTTTGTTTCTTACACAGAAAGATAAGGTGACAGAAATATGACAAACAAGTAAACTGAATACCAGAGGTAATATAATTTTTCAGGGCTAGTATACCAGAGAGCTATGTAAACTTTATTATTCTGTGTGACTGTCAAAAAATATTACGTTCCAGCAAATCAATGGATTAATAAGTTCTTCTGTTTCATTCCTGTTTCCTGCCCATCAGGAAAGTAATATTTGAAGAGATGATGTTCTTAAATCAGTTACCTGTTCTGTGGGATATTGTGAAATGTGCACATTAATTATACTCTCAAAACTATATACTAACTGCAGATTAGTGATGAACTTCAGTAACTAGATGTAAGACAGCCAACCTAAAAAGGACAACTTCTATTATTAAGCTTTAAGGTATGCTATTAAAATGAATTATTCCATCTGTATAAAGCTACAAAGAACACCAGGTTCTGGCTTATGGTAACAGGAAAGAAAAATAACTATGGATCCCAGTTCAGATGCAAGATTTTTTACTCCAAATGTTGTCGAGACAGCTGTGAATAAAAATGCAAAGATCTGGAAAGTTGTCTTATACAGCCTCTGAACTGTAGCCATGAAACCATAACGATACCTTCCTGGTATCGCACACATGAAACACACTGTGGAGCAGGATCTGCTGTCCATGTGGAGGCAGAAGTTGTAGAAACACTTATCTCAGGAGACAAGGAAAGAAAGATTCGGACCCAACAAGTTAAAACTCTAGCCATCCAGAGATCTTGTAGTGGTTACTGGCAAAGGCTAATTGGTATTCCTCTACTGCATAAATTAGTATGATATTTGCACAGTGTCTGATAGTTGTTTATGCACTTACTACAGCAGCTATCCATGTAATGAGTCCATATTGAGGAGCAAGCACAGTTACCCAGTTTTAGGTTTGAAAAAACACTTCGTATTTTCCATCCATCTAAAAACCATTTTTCTACTTCTGGTGAAGTGTCCTCAAGGATTTCACTTGATCAAAATTGCATATAACATAATGGAAATGTCTTTATAGCAGCATAACATAATATTTGAATAAGAAAATAAATAAGATGTGTTTTCATAAAGAGCTTATTTCCCTGCTAAAAAGGAAAGATGGAGCCTTCGTTCCTGAACAGGACCTCTCAAAGGATTTCAATGCTAACATTTTAAGGGGACCTCATTTTTTAAAAAGTTGAATGTTAGCTCCTTGAATACTAAATCTGCTTAAGCTACTTCAAAGGAAAAATACAAACTTAAGAAAACCTGGGCTGTACAAACAGTTCAGTCCTATGCAGTGAACTGACTACAATGTATGCTTAACTCATCTTGCATGAATGCTTGCATCAAAACTTGAGATACTTGGCACTGCCTTTTTTTAATGAATTTTCATTCATAAGCAGTTTCTATTCAGATACAGTATGAGAAAAATACATGCACCATTGGCAAGGCAAAAATAAAAACGAGCTAAGTCTTGTAGCCCATATGTTCAGAAAGAAAGGCTTTGTCTGAGGGATTTCTTATGTCATTCCTATTTACTTAACCTAGTAAAGCATTTACAGTTGCACCATTTACCCATTTCCCTCTCAACATGTAATCTCCTGTAGATTTATGTTGCTTTCCAACAACCTAAAGAATACTGAAAAGGTTTTTAATGACACTAGAGAAACTGTCAGTAAACAGATTTATTTCACACCACTGTCATTTAAAAATAAGCACACAAAAAATTCAGAAGTCTCATAGCAATTACAGTACCTGCAGTTACAAGTAGAAGTGGCAGAGAAAACAGGCATTTGGCAATATGACGCTGAATGGCAATACCACGACAATGCTGTGTTTCCATTTCTCAGTTTAGTAATGAAGGCTAAGGGTCCCGTCTCTGCTGTCACTGTATGCCAGGGCAGTCCTGAAAACAAATAGTGGGGATGCAATTGAATATTCAAAAATAAAAGTCATATTAGTAGTAGATTCTTATTAATCACATAATGAGCCATTGTGACAGATGTTATCAGTGCAGAACATCTGATTTACCAACCCATTTGAAATGCACTGTCTGGGATGGTTTTCAGTCATGCAGAACATCGTAGGGTAACAAATGCCTGCACCAAGAGCAAACAAAAAATACTGTGCCTTACTAAACAATATATATCTGGAGATCTTGAGCAAGAAGGGAATAATGAATGGAAGCGTATGGCTTCTTTCAAGTCCTCACACAGCCTCTATCCCATCTTTGCCCTCCCAAGTTGTCACTAAGGACAGCAGATAATGAAAGGAGTTGGATCACATATATTTATTTGTTTTAATAATCACGAAGATTGGCACCAGACTATTGTTCTAGTGGTTTTGTCTCATTTCTATAGTTTATATAATTTCTCCTTATGCTTTTATGTTGATTTTTATAATTCTTGCAAAGGCCAAATGGCTGTAGTTTCTCTGTGATGAAGAACACCACAAATACGTAGGGAGACATAGTCCCTGTTCTGGAGAGTTATTCACATACACCTGAAGAAGAGAATACGTAAAGCTATATGGCATAAAATGGCAGGACAAGGGCAAACATTCATACAAACTAGCTAAGCACACTTCTGAGGTTCAGCT
Organism: Pandion haliaetus; assembly: GCA_013401275.1. Lineage (NCBI taxonomy): Eukaryota > Metazoa > Chordata > Aves > Accipitriformes > Pandionidae > Pandion > Pandion haliaetus. Next base: position 109,776 of record VYZV01037044.1, on the reverse strand, counting down.
TATATTTCTGCTTTTAAAAATAAAATAATAAATGCCAACTTGGGCTACATGCCTCTTAGGTATCCTGTCTTATAGACCTAACAGAAGCAGTAGGACCAGGAACGGAATGTCATAGTCTGCAGTAGCAGGGAACAGGACAGGTGGCAGATCCATCCAAAATTATCGTCTTGGGTGTCTCAGACCATCTTGGGCACTTTTACCAAATGGGTGTTTGATGCTACTGTTCAAGTTCAGGCCAGCCAGGCAAGCAGCCAGAGCAGGAGCAGGTGAAGGTGGTGGAAAGGACCTGACCTGTCCTCCTATCACTCACTCGTTGCCTGGCCAGAAGTAAGTCACCACACCTCTCTTTGCTTTCGCTTTGCCTCCTCCTGTCTAGCTTGTGTTGATTTAAGCTCTCTAAGACGTCTCTTCCTATGTGTCTGCAATGTGCCTAAGGAGGCCTGAATTTGTCTAGAATACCTACATACTGTTGTAATATAAATAATAATTGAAATAATAGATATATCCCTAGATTTCTGCTTCAACAGCCATTTCTCCAGTACCATATTATTAGCAATATTAATTCAAAAGCTGGCTGTTCTTTAGCTCTCACTTGTTCTGAGTAATGTCTAGCAGGTTTTATATAACCTTGTGAATGCAACGCAGTGGTAATAATTCGACGTGCAGAAGTATTTCCTGTAGTGGAGGAAATACTTGTCACGTTGCTGTGCAAAGACACCCTCTTCCAGTCAAATGCTGTATTTGGCATGGTATTTACCCCTAAATTAGCAATTGCTAATTGGTTATGATAATGTTTTTGTTTAGAGAGGCATTTCATTTCACGAGCTGCCTACCCTTTCCCAACATTCCTGTATTTGATAGGGAAATTAGAAGCATCTTAGAGGCTTATAAAGTCAGTGCTCTGCCTCAATGCCTGAAATGATCCCTTCTTTAATGAAATGTGAATCCTGCAGGATTAACAGGTAATGAACTTTGTAGTTGTTCATTTCTCCAGCCCATTTTTAAGGTCTGCGCTATTGCTTTTATAATTTATCTGTGCTTTCCCTGTTTAAGACTCAGGGGTTTACTGTGTACACCTGATCTGGTAGATATTTGAGTTCCATTGCCGGCCCTTTCAGAATAAAGAACCATTCTTTCTTTCAAATGCTGATGTGTCTCTTTGAAGCCAATTATTAAAGAAACCCTGGAGTAACAGCACACGTCCTAGACAGCCTGTCAAACACATGCTGCCAATATCATACGTTAATACTAATCCAGTGTTAGAGAACAACCACTCCTTGGATTTCATAGTGCATAACTTTAATGTTAATTGGATTTTTCATAGGTATGTAAGTAATTTTCTGAAGGGCTGTAAACTCTTTAAACCAGAACTTATGTTTATACTTGTCTCCTGTTCTTGGCCAAGTATTTTTACAAAAAAAAAAAACTTAAATACAATAGCATTTTTCACATGGTTCCCAGACTAGTTACCCAACTGTCTAAGGTTTAATGTCTTCTCTTTGTAGACCTTGACTTGAATTTTGCAGATGGATGGCAATATAATGTCTAGAACACTGAAGCAATTATACAACCAGTGCAGAGAGAGTGGTAAATCAGTTGTATACATACATGTAAGTTGCAAGTACATATGCAGAGAAAGAACTTAATTAGAACTATTAGAACTTATATATATATTTTAAGTCAAATTAGAACTTATATATATATATTTTAAATCATTTTTAAAAGGCTTGAAACATGGAATCTTTGAAATATATTGACTTACAATAACAGAACAAAAATAATTCATTCATAGCCTTCTCATGCTGTAGTTCCGTGTCTTGTAGATTCTTAAAATTATCTAAAGGGCAGTAAGTGTAAGTGAAATGTCAGAGGGACCTTCACAACAACTATCAGGAATTCCATAGTAAATACACTATGTGTAAATATAAACATATTTAAAGCATTTTATTTCATGGTTGCAATATCCTTTTCCTCCAAAATCACATGGATGATACACAGATACTCTTCTTAGAGCAAAAGCTCATAGAGCAAAAGCTTACAGCAAAAGCTCCCAGAAAGTGATTATTTGTCTTCACTCTCCAAGACCCAACTGAAGAAGAAATACTTTGCAAGTCAATCACTTTGTATAGACATCAAAGTGAAATCAAGAGGGAGAGTGAAGTGTAAATCACCACCATCAATTCCAATCTTGTTGCAGTCAAAATCTCCAATGCAAGGTCAATGCAGGGGGAAATGAGAAACTACATGCTGAAGGTCTTGCTTCCAATAAATAAAATCCCCAGATAGATATCGGTCCCTTTCCACTGTTACTTGAAATGATTGACATATTACACTGCTGCCACCAGCAGCCCATTAAGGGTTTTGAGGAGGGTTAGTTTAGTTTCTGCAGTGCTTTTGTGTGACCATGCTAATATTAACCAGCTCTACCAAACCTCAACATCACAGGCAGGTCTAAGTTAAGCCTGTTTCTGCAAAATAATTCCAAAATAATTCTGAGCAAATCAGCGGCACTTGAAATAGATCAGACAGAAATCAAAACAATTCAGCAACCTTACATTTAATGAAGATGGGAAAGTCTGTTTGAATAAAGCATTGAGGAAAGGTGAAGCTATGATACTGCTCTGGAGCTGCTCTGCAGTGAAAGGGTAAAGAGGATGGAGGCTTTCGGGATTAAGGCCTGGCATGACACAGGTATCATATCACCCTGTGCCCTTATCGGTCCTAGATTATAAAAGTACTGTAATGTCAGTATTTATGTAGGAAAACAAAGCAGATATAAGATCACATCACATTCACATAACTAAGTAGTAATAAATCATGAAAGAACAAAACATAGTTGCCATAGCCACTTGAACTTTTCCCAGCCTACAGCTTCCAGTATATTTTAAAGTTCTTTTTCATGTTTTATCAAAAGAAAAATCATTTAATGCTGCTAAAATTTTGCCATTTGCTAGGCTGGTTGATCCAAGATACGCTAAGCTTTGACAGCTTCTCAGCAGACACCACAAATGGATTGTTAGCTTAAGTTAGAAAGATATTTAATATGTGACTTTTTTAAGGCACTAGCAAGACCCTGAGAGTTGCTGAGACAATGCCCAGATATCAATACACAGAAGAAATAAAGCAATTTATAGGTCCATCCTACTTTACATAGTCTGCCATTTAGATAGCTGACAGAGATTCATCACAGATCTGAAAAAAGGCTTCTGAAAGAGCCACAAAAATTAGACAGAGAGCAATATGAACAGGAGAGCTCTGTTTCAAAAGACCTACTTGTCATGCAAAATGGGACTCAATGATTTCATCAGCTCACCATAGGCAGAGCTGCAAACATGAGCTGTTAGAAACCTTGATGAAGGAGATGCTCTGAGGCACATCTGCAGAACTGCAAAACATAGTATTGAGAATGTGTGGTATCAGGAATTCAGTTCTAAGGCATCGGTTGTCATGCTGCTAAAAAAGTTATTATCTGTGGCACATACCTGAGGCCTTTGTTTTCGGCACAAGTAAATACTGCAGCTTACATTTCCCTGTCAATGGATGTCACTAGAGGTACCTTTCTACAGGCCAGTCCTGTAGGGAGCAAAGGCAAGCTGCCTAAAACTTTGAGGTGGCCATTTTAATGCTAGCTATGTGCTTCATTCACATCCAGGGGAAAGTTACACTCTCACAACCTTCTTTATTACAGGTCCCTGTATCTGCATCTTCTGACACTCTACAAGCCTGGATGTACTGCTCACTTTAAACAGCTGCTCTGTTCTAAGCCTGTGGTGGGACAATTTCAAATCCCTTAACACCAAAAGTCCTGGACGCACACTGTACTATTAATAATAGGAAGATGGAATGCTTCTTGTATAAAGTTGGGAGGGGGGGGGGTTGTTAAGTTAACTTTCTGTCTTTCTTAGGCAAATGTATACCCGCCAGCTGAAAATATCATCTGATACAGGAGACTGCACTAATCAAGCAGTTTAATTATCAAAATGTAATAACCATGAGACAGATATACTTGGCATTTATATGTCCTGTTCACTAGTTTAAAAATATGGCAGAATTGTGTCCAAAACTTCTATTGCAGCCAAAAGCTATTTAGCTTTTCTCCTAAAAAGTTTCTTGCCAAAGACTTGTGTTGCAGGCATTTTCCAACATGTTTTCTGATTTTGGTTACTCTGTTCTCATGGCTTCAATTTTCTAAGCCACTCTCCACCCCTCCTTACAAGTGTTATTCATGGGTGATCTGCATGTGCAAACACTGGGCTCAGCGTGCCCTTGGCTTGCAAGCAAATTTCACAAGTAGACAACTAAAAGAGTAATATTGTTAAAGCAAATAAACCATCATGCAACCAAAAGTGTTTATATTGTTAAAAGATCTGTAATTATTTGTTTGATTTCCAAAGCTGATTCATTAACCAACATTAACCACCCATGGGAAGATGTGTGTGTTGTAAATCCAAGCTATTGATACTGTGCTGATAGCTGAATGAGGGCATTGCAACACATTTTTGCAGTTACAGACTTTAAATACAGAATGGCAAACAGACAAATGTCTCCCTGAGGGGCTTTTAAGAAGCAGAAACCTTAATGAGCTCATCACTTATAAAACCTGAATACCTGCCTGGGGACAGACAATGTGAAGGGTAGAGGAATCACGCAGTTACGTTTCTCTTCAAGCTTAGCATCCAGCTAAGCCCATCTGATGTTTGCTGTCACACAATGCAACATGCACCAAAGCAAGACTGAGCAAGACAGAGGTTATATTAACCCAAAGTGACATTTTGTTTTCTAGTCATTCCTGTAAAGGATGAGAATGCAAACTCTTCAAAGTAGGTTTTCTGCTTCTTTTGCAGTTGTCTATCCTATTTAGTCTTTAACTGCAAATACGGTTTTTAGAAATCAGGTGCTTCTGCAGGAGCTAAGCAAGTGGGTAGTGTTTGGTATGTAAAATTTAATCATGCCAGGTCAGAAATACAACATCCACTGAGAACCCCTGACTTTTATCACCTCTCAAACCCTATAAATGCACAATATTGTCATTTTGGAGCTTGATTCTTCCTGTGGAAGAAAACATATCAAACACGGATTTATTTTTTCTTATTCGCTTCTGGGAAGTATTTATAAGCCCTTAAACATATAAAACGAAAAATCTGCATATGTGTCTCTGTTAAACAACTCACTAAATGTCTGTGACAAAAACTGTTTTAATCTGGAATATTTTGGGTGTCCTCAAGTTCTCCTTACAAATCCAGTTATACTCACAAATGGGATATGTTTTAAAGCTTGTTCTCTGAGCATCCAGCTAAATCTCTTTCAAGGACCTAGACAGATCCTCCAAGGACCAGTTTAGCCTGTAGGATGTGAGTTGGTTTTGTTTTCTTTTCTTTTTCATTTCTGCTCAGCAATCCAGGGCCTCAATGAGTCACTTGCTCCATGAGATGTTCAGGATCCTGCATTGAGCCCGGGTGATTGTTAAATGGAGACATGGGGGAAGGAATCTGTTTTTCCTAGTAACTGGACATGGGAAAGGGCAGACTGTCTCCTACAGAAAACAGGGGATGATCTTGGGGCTTCAATGCAAAATCCCAGCTGCAACGCATTAAGGAAAGAAATGTGACTGCACAGAATATGTCTTTTGACAACACCTCTTCTGTCCAGCAGCATGGTAAAATTGCAGCCTAAGTGTATGCCTGGCTCTTTTTCTTCTTCAGCATCGCTTATTTGTGGATTACACAGCAAAGCCAGGACATACCCACAGCTCGGGATTCAGAGACCAGAATCCTGTACCTTTTATTTTCATGCTACACATTCTCCTGCTGTCTACTGGCATCTTAACATAGTAAAGCCCCAGTTAGGCAATTCACCATTGCTCAGCCTCCCTGTGTGATACCTACCCTCCTTGGGGGCCGACAGCAGCCAAAAAAGCGTCTCATCTGCTTGCTAAATTACCCTACGGTCAGCATCCCACAGGCACTTCAGGCACCCAGGAGCAAGCAGGTGGTCACTGGCTCCCCAGGCTCATGCTAGGAGCTCTGTAGACATGACGAGGCTATAGTCTGTAGATACGGTCGAGTGTCCTGCAGAGAGCTAAAACATACTGTGGTTTTTACAATATTGCTGTAGGTTGTATGGTATAATTTCAAACTAGGCTTTGTCTACAAAGAGAACCCAGATGATAAAAAAAAGAAAAAAAAAATGCATGGCGGGGGCAGTCTACCGATGTCTTTCAGAGAGAAAAAATACCAAGAGAAAAAAAGTGTTGTTTTACAGTAGTGCTGTTGTCTCTGTTTCTCCAGCTGATTTCTTTGTGACTTCTTGGATTTCCAGCAATAACACACGAAGACACATTTTTATTTTTTTTATACCAGTCTTTCCTACTCTCTTAGCTTTCAAACTCCTTTCATGACCATTTCAAGTATGTGCTCCAGCTGGAGACCTGAGCTATCAATGACTAACAACTGCAGGAGCTGATTTCATGTAAACTAGCCAAAAGTCCAGCATGCAACTTAGAAGTAGTCGTTCTGCCAGAGTTCATGACCTGGAAGAGCTCACTGTGCCTTTGCTATTTCTACCCATAGCTCTTCAGTCACCACAGGGCTGAAGGCTTTACTATAGTACAGGGCAAATAGGCTGCAGTTTGTCTCCCTTCATCCTACTTAGAGCAAAATGGAATAAACCAGCACAGTAGGAGTAAATGAGCCATGGCAAAACTGATCTTAACCTCCACCCCCCTGATTTGGCAGCCAGGCACTAGGGCAGGAGACAAGATAATTCCTGGCAGCTCCAGTGGGCTCTGTAATGCAATTTGACAAATCGAATAGATAGCTCTTATTAATGTAACTAAATGAATTACTGCAAATGGGAGAGGTGGACATTGATCTGTCTTCATGTACGCATTCTTCTTTGGAGGAGGGGAGATGATTGGCTTTCAATTCAAGCTGCTGCTGCCTGAGGTAGGAAGTCGCTGTAATGAATCAATTTTGCAGTTTCGATATCCCCAAACCACCCATTTACCACCAATATCAATAAAGATAAAAGGGAAATACAGAAGAGCACTGTGGATACACAGCTATCAATGTTCATACTTGGACATTTGAGTGAATATTCAGGGCCAGATTTTCCTAAATATGAATGCCTACTTTGCTTTTCTGGTGATGGAATGGGACTAACAAACATATGTATGTCATCTATTTTGTTGAATGTCACGATCCTGATGAAAGACAAGGATACCCTGACTACATTCCTAAGTAACAGAACTTCCTACATAAACTGCTTAAATAATACATTTCACAGCATATATGGAGCAAATACAAAAGTAGCTTCCCCAGTGAAAACTTCCAAGTCTAGGTCTCTAAAACCAGGCACATAAATTCAGAGCCTGAAGAATCATTAATATTCCTGCCATGTTATCAGGACTGTGACACAGGAACATCCAAGTGTCAAACCGGGATATTAGATTAGAAAATGTTTCTCATACTTCATATTCTCACAGGTTAGGTCTGAGAAAGCTAAAGGGTAGCTCACATTCTCCCTCTCCTCTCTTGTCTGTACCCAGAGCCAAAAATCCCACCATGCGGATGCCAAGCATACCTACTCTGGCTGAAGCACAGCATGGAAGACCTTCCAGTAATGGAAAAATTAAGCAAAATAGTATAAGCAGAAAAAAGACTAATTTAGCATGCAGTAGAGGAAGTCTTCCTGGAACCATAAAATGTGATGGCCTTCTGGGAAAGGAGATTAAGTCTTGGCTTCACATACCTATCACTCTCAAGATAAGACTAGCAACATATCTTGCCGAGCATGTGAGATTCTCTCAAATGGTTCAGCTAGGATGGTTCAGCTTTCTGCATCCTGCAAGCTGGTGATGCATTTTCTTTTGTCTCCATCCAATAAAATTCTTTCCTTGTTCAGCTGTGCAAAACTATTTGGGTTTTTTTTTTAATTCATTTATTCGTACTAAAACAGAGAGGTTTAGTTTTATTTTTGTATTTCTTTTGATTTAGTTAAATTGGCTAACAGTGAGTAGCTGATTTAAAGTACTTATGGCAAGTTTTACAGTATTTATTCAAGGCTTTTTAAAACCATTCTTCTAGCATCACAGTGGAAGAGTGTTAGCGCAGACTGCAAGTATGCCATGTACAAATGAAATCCATGCCTCACAAGTATTAGGGGAAAAGTGTGACTGGGAGTGCAATTTTAGCTTAGATTTCTTTTACTAAAGGTGTTTGATTTGAAGGTATCTATCTCATGCATCAGCTCATTGTTATAAGGAAGACCATCTATACCTCAGAACAGAAACCCACTCTTTCACCACTTTTGAAAGTTCTGGACAACAAGGGTACACCTAAAGATCTTCCCCAGCTTTTTGCCAAAGTGCCCCTTTAAAGACAGAAGACCTGGTTGCAGAGACAGGGAGCATCACAGCTGTCACAAAAGCATGTCCTCTCAGTGCAAAGATACCTCTCCTACTACTGACAGTCTCCATCAATCTGCAGGTTTCAGGTAATTTCAGTAGGAAGTTGTGCAAGAAGCATAAGCAGCAGGTAACTCTCTGAGAAGAAAGCATTATTTTCCCCCTCTTCTTCTGCCTTTCTGTGGAAGGATATTACAATGACCACCAAAATAAAGAAATGCTCAGGATTATAGTGGGAGAGAAAACCCAGCTTCTCAAAGTGGGTCCCTGAAATGAACCTTAGGGTTGTCCTGCTTCCCTCCCATTTTGCATTTCTGATACAGGGATAACAGTTCTGTTACCTAGGCAGAGGTACACATCCCTCTCCCAATTTTGAGAAAAATGTGACCATTAGCTTTGCAATTCCAGCTATCTTTTGCAGCATGAGTTATTGATATCTGTTTGCTGAGCCAATATACTGTGCTATAATACACCAGGGACCTTGGATTACTTCTGACTTCATCTCTGCTTTATGTTCTATAAAGATGCCTGTTCCCTCAACAACCAGTGCTAACAGACCTTCCTAAAATATTGCTGGGCAAATTGCATGGCCTCCTGAATTTAATTAACTGTTCAAGTCAGCATATCTCAAATTAGTTTCTAAAATGGACCTGGGGCAAACACTGAAGCAGATGAATGACGGTGTTGCTTACCACAGTAAGTCATCAGAGTGTACAGCTGAAATGATCCCTGCTCAGGCTGACTGTAAGGTAGAATTTCACTATTCCTAGGGAGGGAATGCAGGGAAAATAAGAAAAAAGAAATGTGAATGTAGCCTCCAGTTCAGAAAGTCCCTACACCACTAATAGTAGACAGACTATGGCAGGGGAAGGATCTCTATGCCTCTTTCATATCAACATGCATCAGTCTGATGCTCACCACTGTCAGAAATATCTGCCTTCAAGTACTCTGCATGTGTGTGTATGTACATACGTGCATACATGTACATTTATGTATCAGTATATGTTTTAGTCTAGAAGAAGAGAACCTAATGGGTCTGACTTGGGTTAAGAAACACTGTTGGAAAAAGAAGGTCTACAATGCAACAGCTCCAGAAGGCTTAGAATGAGTCCTGAAGATTAAATTCTCCTTCCTCTTAGAGAGGACAGATCAGCTGAGAGAGCAGCCCCACACCTATACTGGAGGAGGTTAAAAATGGCAATCACTTTCTCCCCTCATAAATCAAACCCCCAAAACTCAAATGGGACCCAGTCTCTTGCTCTGCATAATTTCCTTGTGTTTTCTGCTTCTTTTCTTCGGGCAACAAGATAACTTAACTTTTCCAAATATGCCATCTTTCAGTTTGAATCGAATTGAAATATATATTGTCCACCATTTTTTAATTTTGTAATCCCACAGTTTGAAGATCACCTGGCAGAGTGAGATCCTGCCATGATAGCTGCAAACCAATAAGCAGGTGCTGTCTGCTTTGACTTTTGGCTAATACAAGAGCATGAAAGAGGGAAAGCAGAGATAAACTGGATCTGCAAGACTTTATATACCTCTCTGATCTGGGGAAACAGGAAAATACTTCCTGATACATTTACAGTGTTTTGTGGCAGTAAATCACTTGAGTTCTTCCTTGTGCTACTGAGTTAAATAAAGGAGTTCTGATCTTATGCTGTATCATCTGGATGGTTTTTTTTCCCTGACAGCAAAAACATTATTTTAGCAGTAAATTGCATAGAGACAGTAGTTTTCATTACATGCTTACTTGGAATAAAAATGCAAAAGCTGGCACCTAAATTTTTCTGGCTTTTCATGCCAAGGTCAGACTGAAAGAGCCAAAGGAACAGCACTGGCTTTATTAGCAATCTTTATTATTCAAAGCACTAGAAACTGGGAGAGAAGTAATAATGTGTATTTTCATTGGTTTAGAGGTTCCCTTGGGATGAAAGTATGCATGTGTATTTTCAATAAAAATCCTTCACTGAGCTCACTGCTGTGCCTAGGGAGACAGCATCTGGATAGCATTATTCCACTGTATTCATTCCTCTTACTCATTTTTTTCTCCCTGTAAATAGTATTCACCATAAAAGGTTGTATCTTGCATTTGTCCTTTTGTTCTACGTTTTACTATGTATAACTAACAGTTTAATAAGCCATTAAGGCATATTATTCTTATTATATACGCTTCTGGTCCCATTGTCTGTGTCTCACCCAATGGGTTTGGGAACGCTTCCAAGCATCTGCACTCTGCTGCCTGTGCCCTTATCAACGCCTGCATATCTATAAGGGCAAGACTCAGGCACACAGCGTTCTTCCCTTCCACCATGCACAGTTTCCATAGACAGAAAAGCAAATTGCTCAGGGTAGGCAGGTGCCATGGCATACTCTTGTCCGAGTCCCATTCCAGACAGCTGAGGACCCCATACCCTGGGATGCACTTCAGTGCATAGCCACCACTCAGTCATGGTGAAAAAAAGGATGTGCTCATCGGCTTTAACTCAAACAGCACATCCTTAAACAATACGTCCTTGAAAGGCTGGGAATTTGGTTCTGTAAGAACCTGTAGGCATTTTACAGCTGCCCAAAGCTTTTGGAGAGCCAGCTGGTGATACACCAGGCCTTCCATCTTGGAATCATTTCTTCTTACTGAACTGAAACTGCCAAGTATCTCCAGTCACTCTTAGTCTCTTAGGTCTTAGCAAAATCCCTCTCAGAAAACTAAAGGATAAATGAACATTGCACTTGTTTGGCTTGTCATCCTGCCAGCCATGGTTCCTTGACCATCATAGCCATGAGTTTCACTCCATACCAGAACCACCCCATAGCTTTCCAATTAGTCAGGCAATGTGGTGAGCAGCTAAGCACTGGCATATTGCTGTCCAAAACTGTGGGATACAGCTGCTCAGCAGCTGGAAGCCAAAGTTACCAATACAAAATCTGCTTTCTACCCCCCCCAAAAAAGAGTAAAATACATTCTACTGTGTGTTCACTAATTGGTTTAACAATTTATCTGTGCATTTCACACAGAAGTATATAAAACCTCACACATCTGCTGGGGCAAATATCCTGCGAGATAATCTGGAACTCTGCACACTTGCAAGTATTTTCCCAGAAATTTGCAGGTGTGGTTTGGGTCTAGTGATGCTCAGGGGCTGTGGTTTCTGTTAGGCATGCCAAACCCGACAGGGACAGTATTTTACCATAGTACAGGACCTGTCAGCAGAAGCCGATAGGTTCTCTACAAGCTGTGATCTATAATTTTTGCAACTAAATAGGCCAAAGGCTGTTTTAGAAGCGTATAGGGCTCTTCAAAGGACATGAGTCTCTTGTCCACATTGCTTGTCCCTCAGAAGAGAAGACACCTGAGGGGAAGAGAGCGGTCAGAGATATGGGCCTCTGTGGTACTGAGCTCCAGAGGTGCTCTGTATGCATGAGGACAGCAGCTTAGAAAAGCTGTTATTTTCCATTGTGAATGAGAAACAGTTAAAGAGGCAAGCCAGAGGCTTTTTCAACGCGAGAGAAAGCAGCATGACTTCTGTACCATTATGATCTAAATGCTGCCCTAAGAGTCTTAGGGTGAGTGTGAGATCATGTGGAAGCAGAAGCAGTACCAGCAGAGAGAAGCGTCCCAATAATTCACCCTAGACAACCAGAAAAAGTGATGGATGCTGCACTGACCACAACAGGCTTCCAAAGAACAGCAGTGTCATTACAGCAGGCACATGCTTTGCCTCAGCTCCCAAGGAGTAACACAATTAGCTCTGAGGAAAGCAGGCACCCCTCAGTGCAACTCCATTGGTTGAGATACCTGAGAAAAATAAGGTACAGAAATGTTGCTCTCTCTTTTACTTGCATTTCTATGATGGATTTATGTTTATCAGGTAGTCACAAGCTAAGAGAGGCTTAAAGCTTTTTATTGTCTGTCTCAAATAAACAAATAGAATTATATGCTTAGGCAAACTTTTTCATTCATCTACCTTCCAAACTGTTGGCATCACTCCCGAGGGGAAGTCTAGACATGGGTCTGGCAATAGCTCTTCATTTGTACTGTACTGTTGGGAATATGATATCATCTTCATGCATTCAGAGCTCTAACAAAGCTTCACCCACACCTGTTGCTTTGAATAAGCCTATTTTGAACAATGGGATGATATGTAGAGCTATTTCAGATAGCCTAAACAAATGGTTATGGTGACAGAAGCAAACTAGATGTACCCACACAGTCCACTGCCCAAGCTAATGAAACCTGTTGATGGGGTAAGGTTGCTTTTAGCAGTCATGCTACCTCTAAATTAAATGTCCCCCTCTTATCCCCAGAGCTAAAGCAAGGGTTGTTACCCAAGAAGCAAGACTGTAGTTAGGCAGGGGACAAGGACCCATGGGAGAAATAGTGAGATGGAGCAGCCCAGATGGTTGAGTGGAACAGTAGACATTGCACACATCCACTAGGCCAAAAAAACCTTGTGAGAGCTCCAAGTGTCTCTCCGCAATATTGAGACATAAGATGTAGACATACCAGTCAGGTCACAGAATCATAGAATAGTTCGCAATGAGCAGGACATCGTCAGCTAGATCAGGTTGCTCAGAGCCCCGTCCCGTTCCAGCCTGACCTGGAATGTTTCCAGGGATGGGGCATCTACTACCTCTCCGGGCAACCTGTGCCAGGGTTTCACCTCCCTCGTTGTAAAAAATTTCTTCCTTATATCTAGTCCGTTGGGTCTCTTTCAAATGCAGTTGAGGGAGAGGCTGTTCCGAAAAGGTGAGGGTTAACCTGAACTCACAAAAGCTCATCTGCCAAAGGCTGGAACTCCGAATGTTATTCTGTCTCTGATTCATTCTGTTGGACACAATACATTACTCATTATATAGGCATAGTGCAACCTCCTCAGGATCCTCAGCTCAGAGTAAAACCCCTGGAGAATGGAAAAGTCAAAGTGAAAAATCAGTCCTTACAAAGAGAACATTGTGATAAAACCGAGTGTTTAAAGTATAGGAAACATATTTAAGAACATAGAAAGGTTCAACTGTGACCAGTCAGCCAGTGGGAATATTTATACTGGAACAAGTGCACTTCGTTTAATGCATTATGGCTACTACCACCCTCACATGGGGTATCTGAAGTTCATAACACTAAGTTCATTTACAGACCTAATCGGCAGCACCATTGCCATAGCCACACATGCTTTTCCAAAAGCCTATCATATGAGCCACCTTTACTGATGGGGTTTGCATGCATCCAGTAGCTCTGCCAGACTGAGCAGAAGGTATTAGATACACTGATTTGGTAGTACCCATCCATCCAATGTAATAATGCCATTTATCATGCTGTAATACAAAGCTCCCGAATTACTTCAGAATACACACTCACAACTCACAAGGAAAAAATGCCTAAAAGCATTTTACCTTTAGCTTTTGCAATCTGGTTTCCATTTGTTTTACACAAAGGTTTATACCCAGTTTTTTAGAGAACTATGTACAACATACCTTTGTAATAAATAGTCTAATCCAATACACGACATCAACATACGACACCATCGTAATATGGAGAATCAAATATTTCTCAAGATTATTGTGGTAAAATTCAGGTTGCTATGCAGTCATAATAGTGAAATTATTTCATAAACAAATATGTGCCTCCCAAATACTCATGAGGCTATTCTTCTGCCTTAGTATTAAACATATCTGAGAGATCCAGCTGGGAGCATTCCTTGAAAATAAAGATGTCTAAGATTTTTTGCATTCATCTTACAGGGTTTTTTTCATATTTAGTTATTTACCCTATTTCCTTCTAGCAATTTGTCTCTCACAAGTTTATCTGAAGGTCAAACATTACAAATAAAACTAATCCTTCATCCTGATAGCATTCAAATATTTGTAGACAGTTATATTTCTCCAGGTCCCAGCATAATTTTCTAACCTACCAATATTTAACTCTCTGGTTTTCCCTCGAATTCAGTACTTCGTTTCCTCTAAAATATTACTGTCTGCATTTCAACCCAAAATGGCACTGCTGACATTAGTTTTATCACTAGTCATAGAAATAAGGAATTTCTTCACATTTTGTCCATAAACAAAACAGGTTTATATTATATCCTGTTCTCACTTGTCATAAAACGGTGGGGCTTCATTGATTCATACCCAACAAGGACTGCTACAGCTGTTCTATTTTCTTGCTAAAATAAATGTGGCAGCTATTGCATATTCTACACTGGAAAAGTACAATTCAGTTCTGTTTTCTGTGTCTAGTACCATTAATGCGAGTGAATCTGATCAGATGTAGAAAGTGAACAACTAAAGATTATTTCTTATCAGTAAAAAAAAAAAAAGCAATTATGTGGTTTCATATACAGTTATGTATATATGCACACACATATATGTATGCATACACATATGTATGTATGATCCTAATCCTGAAATTTTCTTCGGTGTGAATAATTCACTCAACACTGATCAGCAGGCTTTTGTGCTCCACTAACAACAGCTCCTGTCATTAAGATTTAGGGTGCATGGGGCACTTGTAATGGAATTATAAAATCTGTTTCTAAAAGAATGATTGATTCAATTCATTACCAGCTTTCAGTATAAAATAAAAACTTTCTGAACCTTAGAAAAAAAAAAAAGGCATGAGGCAAATCCAAGTGATAATAAATCTCCTGTATAAATGTTAACAAAATGGACTCAAGATGCAAAATTCACTCTGCATTGCCGCGCTGAATACTCCATAAATAAAACATATTTTCTTTTTCACTAAGTAACAATCCAATGAGTTAAAATAATTCAATGTAGCTGAAAATGCTTAAAAGCTGGCTGTAGCAGAGTGCGCGGTAAAGGTCCTTATTGACTGATTAGCAAATTGTTTCTACAAACACTGCACAGCAGTTGCCCTACTTTGCAGTAGGCTATTAGAGCCTAATGAAAAATGTGCATTTTCATTAGACTTAATGGTCTTGAACAGAAGCCCTACGCTTCTACGAGGCCTTATTCTGTACTTAAATTCTGGATTCGTGTCTGTGATTATAGCTGTTGTCTCTTGCTTGTATAATATATGCACATTGCAGAATTTCGTATTACGGTGTGACTCCGGTGCACGAGGAACAAAATCTGTCGCTCTCAGACGGTGAAGGCACTGTCCTGTGAGACGAGGCAGCAAGTCTCTGTCAGCAGATGGGCTGAGGCCTGAACGCCAAAAAGCAGAAACATTTTTTTCTTTAGCTGGGTGTTTTCTGCTTTTGACATTTTGGGCTCTCACTGGACTTTAAAAACTTCAGCGCAGGAGCGGTCTGCTGTACATGACAGCTGAAGTTAAGAAGTGACACGATAAGGAATTGCACGGTAGATGAAGGTCAGGATTAATTAGAGACCACCGCGTGGGCTGGGGATTGAGCTGCCTGGAGCAGTAGAGGGCTGTGCAAGGTGCAGCACCAGGTTGGGGAGAGCGGGGCAGTGCCGCAGGGCAGTCTCTCTGCTGTCACCAGGCACGGAGCACTGGATACCAGCACAGCTAACAGCAGCCCCTGTTGTACAAATCCACAGTAACAAAAAGCTAAGGATAAGCTAAATAAGCAAGTAAAACAAAAGAGGTACTATTTTACTGTTTAACAGGTGATAACAGAGGCAGGGAGACCGCAGCTAAGCGATCTTCCCGAGTCTTACCTGAACCATCCATAATACTTTCTTCTTCTATCCTAATACTACTACCCTATCTTAATACTGTCCTCATTTTTGCAGTACTATGGAGCACATTTCACACACTACGTCCATTTAAAGCTTGCAAATCAGCTAGTCCTTTTCACGATACAGTCACATTCACACTAGCAGCAAGATGTTTCTCACCGTCTTTGGCATCTACTTTTTTTTGCATCAGTCATTGCCTGTTTCCAGGTATACCTTAGTAAGCATACATTGGGCTGATTTTTGGGTGGAGCTGCATGTTTTCCCTCATACATTATTTCATACCTAATTAGGGTTACGTGGGTCCAGACTAAGCAAGTAAATCTTTGTGTTTACGTGAGTACGTGAACACATATACGTGTCTGTGTACACAGACATTATATGGTTTGTGTATATGACCGGTTGTTTGCCTGATTTGGCTTCATGTGCATTGGAGCCAGTTTTCACAGACATCTTTGGTCTACATACACATAAATTATGTGACACATATATATACCTGACTTTGAGACTTGCCTTAATTTCCCTTCTGCTTTTCTTACATACCTGAGAACTGCAATGCCTAGTCCTTATCCAGTTCTGGTTTATAGAATTTCCCAGAACCTATTCTCCTAAATAATAACAGAACTGTCCATTTTCCTTCATTTCTCCTTTCTCATTCCTTAGGGCTGATTTCTGGAGTGTTCTTTATTTTCCTGTTTTCTGTTTAATCTTCATTTTTCTTTCCACTTCTTCAGCTGAAACAGAGCTTGTGATGATAATGACAATAACAACAGCAGAATTGAATGTGGTGATTTTTTTGTGCTCTTAAGATTTTGCTTCCTGTAAAAAATTGCTATTGATTGTTCATCAAGGTATCTGCAGCAACCCATTATTTATATCCACTTCAGTTCAGACTTCTGGGAGGGAATTACATGGCTGGTGATGTGAGCAAGTGTTCTGCATCTGGAATATTATTTTTTGATTGCTAAGCTTCCTATAAGAAACCCTTTTATTAACTTCTTAATTCTTGTGCTTTTTGCTAAGAATCAAAAACTTCTGAAGCTAATCTCAGTGAAATAAATATCTGTTTTCTTAAAATTAGAAACATAAAAGGAAAGGCATTTTCCCATCCTGTCTGAAAGCAGTAAGTGTCTCAGTAACTCAACCAGTTTCATGATTACCATTAGGTAGTTACAAACCCATAAACACAGTCCATATACTCTAAATTTGCAAATTACAGAGCAAATAGGTACACCTGTTGATATCACATCTCCTTTAGCCCTTGGGTGTATGGAAACATCCAATTAATGTAAAATTTTCTCAAGCCTCCAACTGAAAGTGATGAGTAGTGGTGGCTAAACTGTGGTCAGAGGATGGTAAGGCATAATGTAGCAACTTCTCAGTTCTCTGTCAGTGAGCCACAGGTGTTTTGGAGGGTTTATAATGACCTGATGGCCTTGGAACTGAAGCCTCAGGGCAAGCTCATTCATACTGAACACAAAAATACCTGGACCAAACCACTGCATGCTGAAAACAAAAGCTCCTCAGACCTCTCCATAGGCACTGTTCACTCGCAGTACAGGAGGCGACTGGTTCATTTACCATTTTAATAAACTTTGCATAATAATCAAAATACAGCAAATCTTCCTCTGATGCTAGAATCCCCAAATGTCTCAAAGCTCCAGTCTTCTCATCCTGCCTCTCATCACGTTCGCACTGCTTCAGCTTCCACTCACAGCTTTAATGGCTGGGCATCTTTTTACAGCAAGAGCCTATGCAAATGACCTGTCTTTAAAACGTACTGTAGGCAGTTCACAGGCAATCACATTAACTGAGAATATAAATTACATTGAGAGAACTGATTTACTTATTCTGATTGCCAAAGTATCACCTAGCTTCTCGATCTCTTTTAATTAGAAGGACAACTGATCTTCATGAAAATTGCACAGGCCAGCTTATGCTGTGCTGTCTCTGTAGTTTTTATTTACAACCAAAGGGAAATTAGATTTTCAATTTTGAAAGTTCATATGTTGCCTACATCTGCTAGCTTACTTGCATATAAGTTTCCATGTATGGAAACATGTAAAGCTTTTCAATATTACTGCTTCAGTCATGTTGCACACGGACTGACAATGTCTCACACAGTTTAATAAACACTATTCATAACTTTGAAGGCCCTAGGTTAAAGAATTAGTCACTGGCTCAAATTATTTGTGATATAAGCACAGACACAGAGGTCTGACACATGCCAAGAGGACTACAAAAAAGAAGACATGGTTGCAAGGTAAGGCATGTTTATAGGCAGGAGCATGAGTCAACACCTTAATTAGGGGCAGGCAGGAATTAGGAGGTGACTAAGTCTTGTCGGTTCTCCCTGCTTTTTAGCGTGAGCTGGGGAGGTTCCTGATCAAATGTATGGAGTCTTTTCTTGTCCACTCCCACCTCATAAGGTTGAATCTAGTCCCACCCCTGCAAAACAGGATCCTTTGGGTTGGTTTGGGAAGAGGTTGTTTTGGTTTCACTCTAAAAAGAACGTGAAAATTCTGATTTTTCTACATACTCCCTTTTGGGGTAAAGGGAATACATATCTTCCACCTCCAGGTAATACCACTCAGTGTTAAAAAATGTATCTAAAGTCTTAAAGGGAAATTGGGGGGAATCACCTTTGCTAGCTCTCTAATGTCTGTTCAGAGTTACTTCTAAAGCTGAGTTTGCCAAAGCCACCACGCTTAACCTTCTATGCCTAGGGAACTCTGTATTTCAATAAATTTTATAACTTAAAAAATAATACTAAAGTCATTTTTCCTTTTCTGCTTAGTAATTCCCTCAAGAGAACTTGTACATTTCAAAACACAATTTTACGTTATTTTAAACTCAGCATGTTTTTTACGCTTCTTGGAGAAGCTCTTTGGCTCTACAATACCTGTTCTTTCAGGGACACATCACGCTCCACGCTGACAGCACATGAAATTTATTGGAAGCCACAAATCTCAGGGAAAACTGACATGATAAATACGACTCTGCTGCTGCCCTTTCCGAGACTGTAGATGTTTTCTTTGCTTATAAGCTCTATTATTTTATAAAAAGTGAGAAGACGAAAAGGCTGTTACTAAATTTTAACCCATTACATTTCCAGAACCTGAGATCTGGTTTCATGCTATCCTGAAAGAATGAGAGTCACAGAATAATCTTCATAATGGCTAATAGCTGGGCTGGCTTTCTGCAATGAACTTGGCTGACCTTAGAAGAAAAAGAAAATTGCATTATGCCAGACATAGTCCAGATGACCTGCCTTTTTCCACAATGACTCTCGCTTATATGGGAGCTTAAGTATATGAGGCTGTTAAAGGAAAGCCTACGGAGATTATAGGAGATATGATCCTATGTAAAACCTTAAAATATAGAGGAGGAATGAACCCATTGTAATTTTTTTTTACAAGCATATGTGCTGCTTGATTGATGTTGCTATAATCCATCTTAAATTGCTACTGTTAATTCAGTGCATTAGTCATTAATTATTTACAGTTAGACACAGAAGCATTTGTCATAAACATTAGAAGAGAAGAAAAATCGCTCCTACTAATACTATTGTGTGTTTAATTTTGCCGTATAATGTGACCTAAGTCATTAGTCACTGATGTATTTCTTTCTGGAAAGGGCAGAAGAACAGTTATGCAGTTGCCCAACAGAATTATAAAATATCCTTATTTTCTGCTGCATAACACAAGCTGACAGTCACAACAGGAGAGACTTTCTCACACCCTGAATCTGTAAGTTTTACCAGAAGACCAGAAAAGCCTACTTCCTCTAATGTGGTCCTTTTCCCTCTCCTCTGCCTCCCAAAAAGCACGTAACAACAATCTGCAAGGAGGTGTACGTTAAAGGGACAGTCATGCTACCTTGGAGGAGCCAGCTGCTGCGCTGTGTGAAGCTCAGGATCACAGAGTTGCTGAGGCTCGAAGGCACCTCTGGACATTTTCTATAGTCCAAGCCCTGGCTCAGGCAGGGTCAGCTAGAGCAAGTTGCCCAGGACCATGTCCAGCCGGGCTTTGGATGACTCCACGGATGGATACTCCACAAGCTCTCTGGGAGACCTGTGCCAGCGTTTGACCTTCCTCTCTGTAAAAAAAAAAATATTTTCTTAAGTTTAAATGGGATTTCCTGCATTGCAGTTTGTGCCCATTGCCTCTTGTCCTGTCAATGGGCAGCACAGAGACAAGCCTGGCTCTGTCCTCTTTATTCCACTGCTCCCACCACGAAATCAGGCGTTTACGCACATGGACAAGATCCCCTGACCTTTGTGTTCTCCAGGCTAAACAGTTCCAGACCTCTCATCCTCTACTTGTAGAAATGATGTTCCAGTCCCTCAATCATCTTTGCAACTCTTTCCTGGGCTCAGTCCAGCATGTTCATGTCTCTTTCATACTGGACCCAGCACACCAGGTATGGCCTTACCAGTGCTGAGTAGAGGGGAAGGATCACCTCCCTCAACCTGCTAGCCTTGGTCTTTCTAATGCAGCCCAGGATTCTATTGGCTTTCTTTGCACAAGGGCGTATTACTGTCTCACGGTCAACTTCATTGCCCTCTAGGACTCCCAGGTCCTTTTCTGCAAAGCGTCTTTCATGCTATTTTAGCTATATGTACACGACTGTCTACTGCACACCTTTTTCCTCCGCACATCCATGGAAAGCAACACAAAAACGAGAGAAAAATCACCATGGGAAGCATAGGATTCTTACAATATTCATTGACCTAGCAGGTGCTTTATGTCACATACAGTTTTTATTCCTTTCACAGTAGAGGAAAAAAAAAGCAAATAAATGCTCTCTCATGAACACGTTTTGTTAGGACCCAAGCTCAGAGCCCCCACTCCCCTGCTCTGCCTGTGAGTAGAGCTGGATGGGGCTCTTTCACCTCTCAGTAAGCAAGTTATGAGGAGGCATGAGTGGTAATTTGCTATCTTAAATAAACAAATAGGTGAGTGACGACTGTGGAAACAGGGTATGCAAGTTACAGTTTGCCTGGAGGGATTTAATTTCTCCACTGAACATTCTCATACAGCATCTGAGCTTTGTAGCCCAGTGATTAATCTTCCTGAACACAGGCTGCTTGTAACAGGTTCTGGAGGTTCCTATCTGAGCGTGCAGCACTGCTAATTAGTGAAGCCACAGAATGTCTGACGTGATTCCTTAATGACCCTGATTTATTAAGTATGTTTATTGATGCCTTTTGCAGTTGGATATGCAGAAATATTATGGGTAAAGCCATCGGCTGTACCCAGGGTGAATAATTAATCTTGTAAATAAGCCAGCAGAGAGTGGGATATAAATCAAGGTATCTGCTACATGTCACCTTAAGTCTAAAGTAAATGTTTGCTGTCTTTGGTGGGATGCTATGTGGTCCTTAGTAAAGCTCATCATCGTGTTTGCAGAAATGTCCAAACACTGTACTATATAAAAGGAATTAATCGATCCTCATGTATTTGATGAAGTAGAAGTTGCAGTGATCAGATGACTGCTTTTTACAGACAGATACCAAGAGAAATAATGTTTTCTACAATAATATAGTACTAAACTTTTGTCTAAGTGCATGATGGATGTTCTATCTGCAGAATCTAGTATCTGGCCATTAATGGATTGGATTTACCCATGTTTTAATGCAAAGGACTACGTAAGGGCTCATCTGTGCTAAAAGATATTGGCATAATGCCCCTGACTGCAAAAAACCCATAGAAACAAATAAAAGCATGGTTTGATGCCACAGGCAATTAAAATATTGTAAGCAGATTAGGCACATAAACAGAATAATAAAAGTTTCCAGAAATTGAAAGAAACCCTAAGTACCTTGCTGAGCACGCTGATGGAATTCAAGTAGGAACCAAGGAGAGACTTTGGGATGCTTCCTACACAAGTTTGTTCTTACTAAAATAGTTCACTTGTCACACCACCTGGCCACTGGTTCTGTAATTATCCAGAAATATGAAGAGAGAACTGTACAGGAGAAGCGACTTGTTAAAGATGTACTTCTAATATAGTGGCTCCAGTCCTTTAAAATTGCCTAGCAGTTCAAAGCAACTGGCAGCCTTATATAAGTATTTTTACAAAGGCCTCTTGAGAGGCCTCTTCAGACAGTAAAGCATGGTGGTAGCAGCCCAGCTCTGCCAGCACCAGATGGATGCGGATAGAAGTGTGTACATCACAGGTACAAAATTAGAAAAATGGGAAGTTACTCTGGAGTGTAGTTCAGCACACAAAAGCCACAGACCTGGGCAGCACAAAGTATGCCAGCTCACAGCTAAAGTTAATACCGCAGGATAAAGACTGGGGTAAAGATTCCAGAATCAGCCCAAATGGAGCTACCACTTGCTTTTCTTTTGTTTTGAGAAAAAAACAGCCATCACCTCTTGGATATTTTAGGCTGTAAAGGACAGAGCTTCCTGCCATCAGTGCATGTTGGTTGCCAATGACAGTGAATGACAGTGTTGATATTAAAACTATATAAAAAAAAACTCTACCATGATGATTTTCAGAAACACTCTAAAGAGTGCCTGAAACCTCGCTGTTTCTTGGTGCAACCGTGAACTTTGCCTTAAACTGCAAAGAGCATTTACTGTCTGCTGAAATGTGAGAAGGACGCAGCTTTCCAGCGTGGAGGCTGCCAGTGCCACTCCTGCCCCTCACAAGGAGATCATGCAGCCCCATCCCATTGATAAAACGGTAGTTGTTCACCTCAGCTGCTTTAAACCAGTAAGCTTTTCTTGCGCCCTGTGGGGGGAGAGAGTCTGAGGAGACCACATGCTGGTCTGTGCTTCTTGTCGGAGCAGCATAACTCATGCTGTGGTCTTAAGCAGCTCATATCATCAGTTTATGTGCTTTATTATTTTTGGCACAGGGACAGAAGAACAGGAAAATCTTCAGAACAAAACCTGAAATATTAACTTGGAGAGACACTGGATCCCTGCCACTCTTCTGATAAAAATGAGGAACATAAGCCCTCTCTACCCCCAGTCAGATCCATTAAGAACAAATTGCACTAACCTTTAGGCTGGTATTAAGTGGGGATGTGAATAATCTGAGACTAACTAGAATTTCAAGTATGATTTGGGTATTGCTTTCTGGGAACTTTCTATTCACTCTTACTTATCTGTTAGACCTCGCATAGTTCATAGTTTTCTTTGAATATAGTCAGCTGAAATGGATGGAATGCATTCATATATAATTTTATCAAAAAAACAAGACAGTAAGTGTTTATTATTACAGTCATGACCTACCCTAAGACAATTGAATAGCATATATGATGTTATTTTAAATTTTTGAAACAATGCTCCACAGGGTGAAAGTATTCTGAGAATTATTAGAATAAATATATATTAAGAATAAATATTCCAAGGATCACTCTATGCAAGCTTTGGAAGAAAGCAGTGATTTGTTAATCCAGCTCAGCAGATGATTTCTAGAACTTTATAGAGGCAGGGCGTACATTCTCCTTCACAGTCTGGGCCACAGGTTCTTAGTGAAATCCAATGACAATTCATTTCCACTCAGTATTCCCACAACACACTATTCATATTGTCCACTACATCTTCCATTTGCAATTAAACAGCATCTGCGGTACCAACTGCAAATGCATAGATTGGTAAATACCAACTCTTTAGTGATCTTTAGATAGGAACAATGGCACCAAGCCACCCACCTTCTTTCTATTAGTGCACAAGAACTCCTTCATAAAACACTGCTAAGTGACAGAAACACTGGCCAGGACTGCATTTTGAGTGGACTGCATTTCCTTTCCATTGTCCTGGAGCAACACCTTCAGCTCAGACACAAAGACTTTCTCGTCCAGACCCCTCCTAGGTCCAAGTCCATCAAGCCACGCTGTCACATCAGCAGCTTTCTGCTCCTACCACCCTCTGGAGCTTCCCAGCGCAGGTGAGGGGTCTCAGGGATGTTCAATGTGCCAAGCTCCTCTCAGTAGGGATTGATGTTACAGAAGTCTGAGAGGCAGCAAAGATCTTGTCCCAGTAGCACCATGTAATGAGAAGTTTCCAGAGGTGCCTCATCTTTGAGAGTTGGATTGCAGTGTGTCTCCAGGCCTGACTTTGCTCTCTCTGAGCACTCTTCAGCTACTCTGCACGTGGTCGATGTGATGCTAATCTGAACAAGAATTTCTTGGAGTGCAGACATATCTCACAAGGTTCACTGTGAGACTTTCCTTGAACTCAGCATCATTGATGTTTGCTTTAAAAAGTTAGCTTTCTACTTGTTTAATGGACCCTGTGCTACAGGTTGGAGGTTAGATCCACAGTACAAGTTTGAGCAATTCTAAGAACAAGGTCAGACATCCTGGCATCCTTAAATAATTAATGGAGAGAATTAGGCACAGTTCCAAAGGGCAATCCAAAAATATCCCATGCACTGCACAGAAAGCCAAGAAATTATAATTAACTAAAGTTTCCACCTCCTCCCTAGAGTTTAGACATGGTCCATTTGTGATATTGAGTGAGGTGCCCTTTCCTAGTGGAGAGTACTTTGAGATGTTTTCAGGAAGAGGAAGCCTTAGGTCCTGAACCGTGTCAAAAATACATGTTTCCGAGGAGCAGGTCCTCACCATATGTCTATACAATGTTCTGAGTGAAACATCCGTGAAGCCTCTGCAGCTCAGCAGCCAGGAAGATAAGAGCCTTCAAGGCTGAGAAGAGAAATGTAAATACCTTACTTTGTGGCCTACTGATTATGCTGTTAACCTGGAGGATGAAGGCCCGGGCTCTCGTTTACAGCGTGAACAAGTCCCAGCGGTCTTGCAAAATAACCTCAGAGCGTCTGGACTGCAGTCATCTTGTAAGGCAGAGTAAATCAAAAAGAAATGTCCTGTGGATCTTCACAGCACTGGTAGGAAAGTTGTCTGATACTCTGAAAATACCATCCATTTCAATGATGTCTCACTGTGGAAAAGTAAACTTGATCATTACAGTGCAAATACTATGGTGGGTTGCTAAAGCAGCATAAAAATACTACCTCTATATCTCCTTTCCAAAGCAGTGTTGCAATAGTCTTTACAAACTGAAATACTTGCTTGAATTATGACAGAAAAATAAAGTATCTATAGTACTCTCACCCTTACCAGATGTAAGGAGAAAGATGGATATTTGGACAGGATCAGTTTATTATACTGCCAGTAAGAAAACCTGAAATTAGAAAGCAATAACTGATTTTCACAGCAGCTCCAAAACTGAGTTAGACAGTCCTTGAATATGTCTGTTGCATTCTTTCAGTAAACAGGGTTGTTCTGTTCAAAAAAGAAAATCCTTATTTTATAAACTTTCAGCCAAAGCACTTAAAAGGAAAAAAAAAAAAAAGCACAACACTACTGAAAGAGCTGATGTTCTCTTTGTTTGCAAGTGCCACTAGTGAATAACTAGTTCATGGGTAGGCTGCAGAACATATTTTAAGTTACCCCTATAGAGGCTTGTGAAGCAGTATTTTTCAGAATAAATAAGTTTATATGAATTCAAAACCACAAAAAATACTGGTGTTTGTTCTTTTCCTTTTGTCTGCAACTATCATTCATTTTTGATCTGTATATTAGGCGTATGTAAAGCGGTAGCATACAGGAGACTTTTTTACATTTTTCTGTCTGGCTTTGCAAAAGCATCTGCACTTCTTAAATCTCCTCTTCATTCCAGCTGCACTCTTCTCTAAGGCAAGAAAATGGCCTCTAAAATGTTTTGAAAGTTAATTTTGAACCAGTACCAGAATGGCTCTTAAAAGCAAGCTTGTACTATAAAATCCTGCTTCCAGCTACAATTTACTGATGTCTAATGGCCACCTGACAATTAGACAGTCTGTAACCACATACGAAAGAAAGGGGATATACAAAGAACTCCCACCATTTCCATATCCCAGCTAGCAATAGCTCCAATTCAAAATGTAGCTCTCCAAACATGTGTCAAAGAAAGGAGAGCACAGGTCAGGGGGGCAGTTGTTTGCGTCACTATAGTTTTGCTAGACAGAATGCATTAAGAATATTTATGAGTTGGAGGAGCAGAGTCGCCCATAATGCAATTGCAGCTCATTTAATTGAGAAAAGGGAATGAAAAACGCTTACCTCAACATGTCTGCTTAAGTCTCCTTCTGATTTACTCCATTTGTATCAATACAGGAAGTCAAAGAGGCAAATTGAATTTATGGGCCAGTGGAAGATAAACCAATTTTCTCTGGAGAAACCTAAGAAACATAGCTCATACCTAAGCTGCCTCTTCTGTTTTCACATCAGTCACCGTACACAGCATTTTACAAAGCAGTAGAACAATTTAAATGATCCATACATGTCAGCTATTGTACTGCTCACGCACCGTCCCTACAGTGCAACTTTGCTTTTTGTACAACTGCTGCAGTGGCACAACTCACCATCTCAGCCCTCTGCCTGGCATGAGGGTCCTGGCACAGGCATCTGCACTCATCTCAGGTCTTGGTGGCTTCAGTAAGGACCTGGAGCCTCCTGATTCCCTCTTTTCCTGTAAGCCTGCTCACTTGTGAAGTGGTACCCAGCTATCAGGACTAACAAGTGCTCCCGGCCATCACCTGGTACCAATTTAATGACAGTCTTGCCCCACCATCACCCCAAGTCTTTCACTTATAATTAACATAAACACATGTGCCTTTCAGGGCTGCTTGTTCTAAGTGGCTTTTTCAATTATCTCTATTAATTCCAACTGAAAAGCAACAGTGTGTCAAAGAAAAAGCTTTAACGTAAATAGGCATCTATTCGAAAATGCAGCTGACATGGCAGAAGTTTTTCTAGACTTGGCATTTTTCTGACAGAAAATGCCAGACTTATCAGAACTGAAATGTTCTAGGGAATATGTTGACAAAACGTCCAATGCACTCAAGGACGATTCCCATAGAAATCTGGTTTGTCACTGGCCCATTTGCCCTCTCCTCTTTCCTCCCCTCATCTCTCCAATGGCCAACACGGTGGGGAGTTGGGAAGCCAGGAATGAAGCAGTAAGCTGCTCCAGAGTCAGGGAGTTATTTTCCTAGGGATCTTATGAAGTGCACTCTACTTTTGAAACAGTTTTTGAAAGATTTTCTTTCACAGTGAGCTGTGATGGGAATCTAACCCAGGACCTTCACACCCACAGCACCTTCCTTCCTTTTGAGCGAGATGCAGGGCACTTTGGGCAGCTTTTCTGAGTTGTCCCATATAGGCCAATATGTAGAGCAAATGAGAGTTAATCTCTGCCACTGCAGAAAATCCTAGTCCCCTCCATGATTAGTCAACAATGAACACATAAGAGAAACTGAGCTTAGGTAGAGCACAAAGTTTACCTTTAAACAGATAGTGAAAATGTCACACGTGTGAGACTGTGTGACACATGACTATATGTCCTGGTAAGACTGGCTACTCAGGGAACGATTTTTAAAAAATACTAGGTCAGACTTTCAGTTGGTATAAATCACCCCTAAAGTAAACAGAGCTATGCTGATTTATGCCAGGGAAAGGTCTCAGTGTACCTGCCAATAAACGTTCTGATTTGTTTTTTCAATTGAGTTTCAACGGGACTATCTTTGACAGAAATCTTTATTTTGAAGCTGCTCGATATCCTGGATATACCTGCTGTTATCCACACCAGAAATACAGTCTTGTAACATTAACTGGTGATTACCATCTGAATTTCTGGTAACAAACACTAGATAACCATTATTCTATGCAAGATCTGACTGGTTGTTTTAATCAATGGTAAATATTTTGAGATGGCTCTGGAGCCATCTTTTTAGCTGCTTGACTGATGTCTTATTCCTGTCATTAGTGGCATCCTTAATGCATATCGATGGCATGGTTATGCTTTGTGCCTCATGTCAATAATCATAGAATCATTTAGGTTGGAAAAGAGCCTTAAGATCATCGAGTCCAACCACTAACACTAACCCAACACTGCCAAGTCTACCACCAAACCATGTCCCTAAGCACCACATCTACATATCTTTTAAATATCTCCAGGGATGATGACTCAACCACCTCCCCGGGCAGCCTGTTCCAATATCTGACAATCCTTTTCGTGAAGAAATTTTTCATAATATCCAATCTAAACCTCCCCTGGCACAACTTGAGGCCATTTCTTCTCGTCCTATCACTAGTTACTTGATAGAAGAGACCAGCACCCACCTCACTACAACCTCCTTTCAGGTAGTTGTGGAGAGGAAGAAGGTCTCCCCTCAGCCTCCTTTTCTCCAGACTAAACAACCCCAGTTCCCTCAGCCGCTCCTCGTAAGACTTGTGCTCCAGGCCCCTCACCAGCTTCGTTGCCCTTCTCTGGACATGCTCCAGCACCTCAATGTCTTTCCCGTAGTGAGGGGCCCAAAACTGAACACAGTACTCAAAGTGCAGCCTCACCAGTGCCAAGTACAGGGGATGATCACCGCCCTGGTCCTGCTGGCCACACTGTTTCTGATACAGGCCAGGATGCTATTGGCCTCTCCATCCCCTACCTCCACCAAGACAGCAAGACTGAAGAACCTTGCTAGCACACCATCCCTCAAACATTACTGTGCCACCCCCAGGCTTATCTCTAGCAAGCCTGGTTTTATCCGTTTCCCCCTTCAGAGAAGAGCTTCCCCTTAAGAGCTACAATTAGTCTGGGACTCAAAAGAAGGCTTTATTAGAAAGATGTTCAAAAAGATAGTATCAATTCAGTATGTGCAGGACATTGTCATAATAACTTTCATAGCTTAGAAAGTCCAGTTAAAGGTAGGGGTAGTAAATAAAGTTGTCCTAAAAGTTGCTTTCTAGAACATGGCTATGGCAGAATAATTTATTGCTTAGTAGCACTAGTATAGCAATAAGATCATTACTGTCTTATTTTAAATTATTAATTCCCAAGAGTTCTTATTTAAAAACAAAAATTGCTGTTCCCTTTCTTTCCTTCCCATGGTTCTTTCCTTCCACAACCATTTGAACTCAGCATTTGAGCCACGTAAGTTCCTGGATTATTCAGTGAGCGAGAAGTTATTTAGTGTAATCAAGCAATCATAGCCCTACTAAAAGAAATGTTGAATAAACTTAGCCTTGATGCTGAGCTAACGTGAATGTGCAGTGTCTGGCTGGGTCAAGATATGGGCAGCGCTCACTTTCTTGTCCTTGAAGAAGACCACATAAAAACCATATGGCAGATATACTCTCAGTTCCTCCCTCAGAAGACTAAAATCACATCCACAATAGGAAAACAAAAGCTCTACATATATCAAAGTACAGACCTTTGGGGATTCTGTCTCTGATTTATAAAACATACAAGAATTAGAAACTCTCTGTTTGGACTTTTCCCTAGCTGTCAAGTGAGTTTTGGATGCTCAATTTTTACCACTTTTACTGAAAACATGGCCTTCTCTGGTGCATCTTCCCATGCACCATAGTTTAAATTGTCTCATAGTAGGCTCTTGGCTGAAATCCTGCACTATTTGCAAATAATGGACTCAGCCAACAAGCCACTTCCTCTGAAGTAAGTATTTTGCTGGCAGGGAAGGTCATCTTGATGACAAGGTCATCTAACAGGCATCTGTTGTAACCAAACCAAAAGTGATCATGGAGTCACTTCAGGGACTGGAAAACTTACAAGGTCCAGGCTCTTTCCCTTTGTTTTGGCCTTTTTTCACTAGAAAGAGAAATGAGACAGGAATAACAAGCAGAGGAGTACACTGGCACTCAGACACTAGTGGGATATCTGTGGATCTGTGCCAGTCCCTTGTGTTTTCACACTTGGAAGGGGATGCTAAATCAAAGTGTGGGCCAAGTTCCCTAAGAGCCACCTGGTGAGTTGAAAAGGGCTATTTTGCTAAGGTCACCACTAAGCAGAGTGACCACAGCGGCTTTGCAGATGCGGTGTAGACTTTCTAACTGGGATTTGGCTGACCTTTAGATGTCAGATGCCGTCCTGGTTTAGGATGCAGATTCCCATGCTGTCTATGCCTGAAGTTCGGCAGAGTGCCTCCCGCCCGTAGTGCCAAGCACTTCAGTATGCATTTTCAAAAACATTAAAACCCGTTTTTTCCACATGAACACAAGGCCTTTCTGTCCTGGGTATACCCAGGAAGAGATCCACCAAATCATTACAGAGGAATGCATACATGCCATTCTCACTGTGCTCATTCTCTACTTCTTTCCTTAGTCAAGATCAGGCATGCAGGCTGGTTATTTCCCTACTTGATAGTGCCTTCAGATCATTCTGGGGGGAGAGCTAAATGCCATCTCCTTGCCCTGATGAAATTATGTCTGCCTTCCCTGCACCATAATGATACACAGGAGTCTTGAGCAGCACAAATCTGATCTACAATGGCTACAGATTAGAAAATGTGCATTTGTACAATAGATTCTAGTCCTTTTAGTAAAGAACAACAAATTGCAAAGGGCACGCAATTATTTTTAGTGTTTGGGGCTTAGTTCCAGGACAAGAAATTACTAAAACACTGAGTTTTACCACTACCAAAAAAAAGCTCTCCAATGGCAAAAAGTGCTAATACACATGGCTTTCTTGAGTTCGTGATTAATGTTGAAGCAGAAGGGCTCCAGGCTGATTTAAATTGGCTCTCATCTTGAGAGACATTAAGAAAGAAGGGTGTTGGTTTTGATGATTTTTTTTTTTTGAGGGAGTGGTAGTGTAGTTATATAAAGTTTTAATTCAATAACTAGAACTGCCAAACTCAGCAAGAGAAAGAAGACGTGACTTGCAGAAGTTAGAGAAGAAGGATGCAAAAACCATTAAGGCTGTAGCTGTATCATTTATAAGGACAACATAGCCTGAAGGAAGACTGTGTATGTTTTAGGAGGGTGACTCCAGAAGCTAGATTACATAGAATTAACAAACAAGCAAGTGTAATCTATTGTTTGTGACAGGTAACAAACTGACAGCCTTGACAACAGAGTTATTTATCCCTGGATCGTGGACAGCATGGAAAAACACCACCAGCAACAAACCATTCCCCATTTCACACAGAGCTGTCCACAACCCTAATGTGAAAGGATCACATCTGAAAACAGAGAATGTGACTCGCTCTCCATGGTTCTTCCTTGCTAACTGGATAGTCATCAACTCATGATCAAGCTAACACAAAATTATAATCTCTCTACACATTCTCCATTGCCACTGAAGTCCAAATGTGGGCTTCAGTTTTCTTAATCTTCTTTCCTTGAAGCTCTCCAATAAATGTTTGGACTCACCATTTGGGAAATTCAAAACTGGCAGGGACAAATACCAACATAACTTCTGTATCATAAGCAGAGATACATACATTCCTCTTCTTCCATGACACAGTTATTTTCTTTTTGTAGATCCTGTAGCTATCCCACCTTCAAGGTCTCCTTCGCTTAGAGCTACCTTTGTAGTAGGCCTGGCAACCTTTTGTCCTTCCCACACCCTCTTTTCTGACATTCTTCTTGAAACCAGTGTCTTGGTGTTTCTTCTTATGCTTTGGAGCTTTACTTGGTATTTAACAGTTCCACACATACCGTTTCACATACATCTGTGTAAGAAGTCCTGGCCGTGGCCAGCTAATAGCTGGGATGTTCTGTGTCGGGAAAATAGGGTGACAGTAGCTCCGTAAAGAGATATTCTGTTCCATAAAACAGCCCCTGAGAAAGAAAAGGAAGCTGCTGCTCCACGTCCCCACCCCCCCACAATGTCTCCCAAATATGCCAAAATAGGTGAGAAAGACATGCCTGCCTCATTCTGAAAAGTAATCAAGATAGGGCTCCTGGGTCTCTGAGAGGACACAGTCACAGAGCAGATATACATAGAAACATCCAACTTTCTAACCAACTTAAACCAACTGCAGCAACTTCTCAGTTTCTCTTGTGCCTCCTTCAAAGTAGCTGGAGTTGCTACAGGAAACTTTTGTCACATGAACTGATAGATGGCAAATTAAATCAAAACCCCACAACCTTCCACAAATGCCACCCTGAACTTGCTACCATCATAAAGTCCTTCCACTGACAACAAGTTCTCATTTGTTAAAAGCCTCTTGCTTTTGTTCTTTTTTTGGGTCATACTTACAAGCAGTCTCAAGATTTCTGAACAACTGCCAGTCGGAAGTTTTCTTTTCCCTTCTATTTTGGTTGTATAAGAGGACATCATGTGTTTGGTTCATTAACTTTATGCTGGCTGGGAAGTGAAGGCAAAAGCTCTGCTTCTGGACATAATTTGCATGTAGCTGACAGCAGCAATTCATCAGGTTCTTGGATCTTAATATATAACAACCTGGGCCTCAGTTTAATTTCTAAATTAAGTAAATCTCCAAAGCTACAATCAGGCAGCATTTTCTAAAAAATAATCTTATTGGTTAAGGTATTATAATTGTCATGGTATCATTGCATTATGTAGACTTTAAGTGGGGTTATATGCATCTAAAAATCATAAAAGACTCATTGCTGTAAGGTAACCCATGACAGAATAATATGTATGGTCACATACACACATATTTATTCTTTGATATCAGGCCTCAAAGACTACCTTGGGGAAAATCTGGGATTTGTCATTTGTAAGATATCTTTAGGAAGACAATTAAAAAATTATATACATTATGAACATTTAAAATGACATTTGTTGGTTTATTAGTCTTATAATATTACTTTGTATTTTAAATAAGCAATCTGTCTCTACAAACAAGTTTGAAATCACCTCAAAGAGAATTCAAACTTCTAGGCAGAACATTAAGCATAGGGGGAAAAGAAAAAGCTGAATTCCTCTCTCAGGTGAAGTTGGGGGGGGTTGCCCTTGATTTTGATTCAGGTACATTTTAAGTACACAGATCAACTTCTGTAGTCCTTTCTCAGCTGAAATTTTCACTTTCTTTTTTTTTTTTTT
>VYZV01037044.1:63669-76870 GCA_013401275.1 Pandion haliaetus | reverse complement strand
TTTTTTTTTTTTTTTCTGAAGAAAAGTTACATTTGCTCTAACTGCCATGTATTTGACTGAATTGCATTCACTTTTGGAGACTACAATGTTAACTAAAGCTTTAAACTCAGTTGCTGGTTCTGTCCTACATTATTTGGTCAGGCTGCTCAGAGCCAAACGCAGCCAAGAGCTCTGGCTCAGAGCTACTGGGCAGGAGGAATTTGGTCACCAGCAGCTAGAAATGCAGTCCAGAAACCTCTGCTTGGCAGCATTAGAAACTGCTTAACTGTGCAGCTGTCACAGCTGTGTACGTGCTTTTGTCCTGGACCACAGAGGCCTGGATTTCCAAACTCCCAGTTCAGGCTTAATGCCATTTTGGCAGACTGTTTCAGGCCTCAGACGTAGGTCCTGCCAAGGCCCAGCTCTGAAGCATTCCCACACCTTCCTCCTGTCAGCCCACCAGTTCAAAACATGCCTAACGCACACTGGCAGGTTCAGATTTTTCTGGAAGTCAGCGGAGTTGAGGCCACTTTTTCTTCAAGAATGGTCCTGGTTTATCCAAAACCCAAAAGTTTTACCTTGTTTGATTGGGTTGGTTTTGTTTTTTTTTTAAATACAGCTTACTCACTGAAGCCTAAGACCTGTGGGACCTGTGCTGTAGCCCTTTATTCACCTGAAGTGGTCCAAATCACCTCAACTACTGACAAAGGTGTTGTGTTGAAGCGTGCCTCTGTGCCATGGCCAGACTCTGACTCTGCACTAGCCAGGGTTGCCCTGGGACACTTGTCCAGAAAGGGGGAAATCCTGAGGACCAGCCACACCTCAACAACCGCATCAGGATTTTATATTATATAGCCATCTGCTAAAATACACAAACAACACCTAGAGCAAGGCCTGGACTCCAGCTTTTCTAACCGACCTGCAGCACTAGTCTCCATAGTACAGAGTAATTTGCTCCTCCTAACCTCGTTCTGCCCTCGGCTGATTATTGAAGTACAGCAGGTCCATTTCCACCAAGCAAGTGGAGAACATTCCCGGCTCCCCCCCCCCCCCCCAGAATAACCTCCTAACTGTGGGCATGGCACTTCTGGGAAGCAGTTTTTCACTTGCAACCATGCTCAGCTGTGTTTGTAGGCAAGGGCTTTGGTCCTGGCCCACATCTTAGAGTTGCAGCAAGTCCCAGAACATTTCTGGTATTCCACCATAAACCGAGGACTGTCATGGCAAATGTTACTTTTGTATTGGGAAGCAAGTTAGCTGAGGTTCAGGCTTGTGGTCTGAGCTGCACAGTGTACGTGGCAATGTCTGGACAGATTATGCTAGGTTTTAAGGAATCCATAATCTTTTTTCAAGTGTCACAGTTAATCACACTTTTCCTTTAAAAACATCAGAGTAGGAAAACTCAATGCTGTAATCAATACTCATTGACAGTACTGTGTTTTATTCATTATTTGCTTACTGACAGATGCAAAAACAAAAGCTAGGCTGTCTGTAGGTTACTTTAATCCTTGACTAAGTCTTGGAGGCGGGGGAGTCCCCCTCTGGGGACTTAAATATACTATTTGGAACAGCCAGTTGCAAAACCTATTGTTAAAATCATTAATACTTTCATGTTTCACCTGTTGCTTTATTTTATTTAAAGAAAACTATATAAATAACAAATGTGTTACTAATAAATTCAGTTTGAAAGAAGCTGGAACTAATATATGTAGAATGTTTATTTATATTCTGTAAAGCCTTTGTACTAAGCAATTAGGAAGTCTGAAGCCACTGATTTAGAGATTTTTTTAAATCAACCACATATTTAGAAGATGTTTGCAGCAATTTCTTACATCATTTATTTATTTTATGAAAACTGGAATAGGAATGTATCTGATCTTGCAGTTTATTCTTTACTTCAGGCTATAATCTGGAATTGCATTCATTTATCCTCTTTGGAAATTTACTTAAAAGGAAACTGAACTTTCAGGAAATGGTATGACAGTTCTTTGTGAGGGCAAAAGTAAAAAGAATGTATTTTGGAGATGCAGCTTAAGGCACCGTAATTAGTTACTGGAATGGAATTAATGTCTTGTCACTAAAAAGCCAATTCTCTGGCTGGAACATCTGGCTGGGATATGACAATTGGCTGCTACAGACATTATGTTGGTGTCACATTATGTGATAAGTAATAGGAGAAGGCAAAATCTCTAAGAGAATGAAGATCTAGTTTTATGGTCCTGTTCCTACCAACTAGACATATGGGAAGAAAACCACACAATGTATCTGTTGTCCAGTTTGTAAGTATAATTGTTTCTATCTTGGATGACATCTACATTTTCTTCTTACTGTTTTTATGAGACAATTTAACCTCTTAAAACCAAATGTATTCTGCAGTCATGTTGTTGTTTTCCTTACACTTTCCTACGCGATTCCAGTAACATTAGAGCAATTCAGGTTTTACTTCCTGCTCAAATGAGCTGTCATACAATGTGTTTTCAGCGTTTTGAGGTCTGTGGTCTTGATTTGAAATAAACTTGTAAAATCCAATAATTGTTTTACTCAGTATATGCAGTTGCCCCACATTTCAGCCATCTTTCCAAGAGAGTTTCCCAAATTAAGCAAAAACACATATTGCTATATTGTACACTGTGCTAATTACTAGAAATAAAGCTACTGTTGTTGCAGAAAGATAATTAGTTTAATAAATGAACGCCATATTGTTTTCCATGTCTCACTCTTTTGTGTTTTATTTGTGCATTATGTGTGGTAATCTTTCAAGTGAAACTTTCCCTGTTAGTTAATTCACTAACCTTTCAGAAAGCCAGACTCAGCAATGAAAAATAAAAGAAGAAAGAGAAAGCAATCCTGATAAAAGGAAGCTGTTAATCACAGAAGTACACATTTTTCTTTTCTGTTTTACTGAGCCAAATCAGTCCTTAAAGCTATCCAGATGCTATAGTTTCAGAGGAGCACTAAAGCAGAAAACACAAAATTATTCTCATTGTACCAGAGTGATTAAATTTAGAAGAAGTTGTGTATGCATCGGTTGAGTTAATTATTTTTTTTTAAACACAAACAGGTCAAACTCTGAAGCATACCAAGCTGTGCTTGTGTATTCTTGTTTTTCCTTAAGTGACTGCAGCACAGTTATAAATTCACTCTAGTTGAGCTTTCTGCTTGGTAGCATGCCAAAAGGTCTCCTCTTCATCCACCCTGCCATGTTCCCATTCCCTTTTGTTCTGCCTCAGTATCTTCAGAACTTGCCAACTAGGTACACGTGCAACAGCAGATGCATTTAACTACACCCCTTGCCGAAAAACTTCTGTCTCCAAGGTAAAAATGAAACAGATTGATGGGGTCACTATTAAACTGGCTCCCTCTAATGAGTTAAAGACTCCCATCTGTTCCATATACTAATGTGGTTGAAGCCTGCAAGGAGGGGAAAAAAAAAAAAGATCAATACAAATTTATGGGCTCTTCATAAGCATTAAATTAACAGCCAGAGAAATGCAGGGTTGTGTGGAAGGGATGCTCATGATCCTCCTCTGAGGCTTATAAAGCTAACTGAGCACAAAATGATTTAATTATGGCGTTAAATAAGACTTCTAGGGTAAAATTCCTAGAGGACAAAAAAAGATGCTTGCTACAGCTTTGACAATTAAAGAAGCCTTTCCAAAAGGAAGTCTGCACCATCAGCTACCCCCTCAGTCTCTCCCTCTTTCTGTCTTTCCAAGTCCTCATATTAACACTCAGCATTTCCAACTCCCCCATCTAATTCCCTTCCCCTGTATGTTTCCCCAGATCTTTACTTCATCAAGATTCAGTGCTCTACCTGAAAGCTATTCAGTGGAGCTGGCCTCCATGCAGCTCTGCTGCTTCTCTAAATTCACTGTGGCTAAACTTCTCTTGGTCATCCCTTCAGCATCAGCCACTTGCTCCCTAATGATTTCCCATCAACTGGCAGAGGTAGCTCCCTTTTTTCCTCTGCCCTTTTTTCCCTCTTCATATACTTTATGTACTTCTTCCCCCCCCCTTTTTTTTTTATTCATATATTGTGTCTGATGTTCTTCATGCTTCATTAGCTTCCATTCTCAACCTTTTTGTCCCATTCCTTCCCTGCTAGGCGTTACCCATAAACACAACAAACCTGTCTCCAGCACCTGCTTGTACATTACATCTCCTTGTAGAAATCCCAGTCCCCTGCTGCAAATACAGTTCTGCCATCTTCATAGCTAAATGAATGTATGCCACTGGTTTTGCTGAAGCTGGGCCAACACTTTCAGTGGTACAGTTCTTTATCTTTGGACTGATCCTCAGGTCCTTTCTTCCTCTTCCTGCCATTTCCCTCTCTGTATAGACAAGGTCCCAGATTTCTCCCATCTGACCTCCTTTGAACTCACCCCTGTCTCACTCCTTACTAATCTCTCTGATTTCTCAGTCATATCCGGCTTCTTCTACCTACTGTGTAAACGCACCTCAGTCCCACCCCTCAATTAAGCTATCAGCTTGTCCGTTTCTCATTCTCTTTCCCTTTTTCTCTTTGATTGCTAGACTCAGTGGGGGCACAGTCTATAATAACCATCTTGGTAGTCCTCTCCTCTCTCCAGCCTGACTCCTCGCAGTGGCTCTCCACTGAGCTCACTATGACCAGTGCCTCTGGCAGTTCCCCTCCTGGCTTAGGATCCACCTCCATCCTCCCTCATCCCTTTAGATGCCTGCAATATAGTCCGTCAAATAAATGGTGCTTCCTGATAGCATGTGCTCTGCTCTCTCTCTCCCCTCTCTTCCTTCATCACCTTTCAGCATGTTCTTTAGAAGATGTTTCTCTTCCCTCTTCATCCTTTTATGAGCATCCCATAACCTTTGGCCATGCACTTTTTCTCTCCCTCCAACATTTTGCTCAATAACTTCATCCTCAGACACAAAATGAACTGCAGATGACCATTTATGCACAATAACTTTTTCTGTGTACCCTCACTGCTAAAATTTCCATGCAGACTGTCATGTCACTGATTAATGAAACAACTTTTTCTTCTGATCTTGACTGTTGTCCATTTCAGTGTCTGTACCGTCCTCTGAAGAATTCCCCTTCTCTGTCATATGAGATAATAATAACAGCAGTCTTTCAAAGGTCATTAAGGTTGATATCACCCAGCCTTCACTCAAACACCTTGTTTTAGAGACTGAGAGAACTTAACAGTGTAATTCCAGTATTGCTTTGCCAGTTGGCCCCAGTGCAGAGAACAGCATCAGGCACATCCATTTCTTCATACAAAGATAGCCAAGTACCTTGAAGCTGGAGGCCTGAACTCTCCCCTACACACCTCAAATCATTAGTTGACTAAATATTTATGATTTCTCGTAATTATTTTTCTCATCACCAGTCAGAAGGAGAACTTCTGTAAACTCCTATGCCTTTGCACAGTTGTTGGCTGCAGTGATTACTGGTATGCAGACTCAAAGGTCTGCCATTTTCTCCTCTGGGTCATTTGCCTTCTTTTGCAAAGGTGCTTGTAAAGTTCTAAAGATTTGCTCTCTCCTCTAGCTGTCAAGTGCGACAGTTCCTTCCGTGCTGCAAAGTACAAATGTTATGTATTGTATCTACTGACATGTAAAAACTTATCAAGCAAACAAACAAAAAAAAGTTTTGGTTCCTGATGAATCAAACCAAAATGCAGGCAAGCAGTCACCCTGGCCCAGATCCCCCCAAATTCAAGTCCCTGCTCTTTCCTGTTTTATCCAAGCCTGGGAACTAAGTAACTATCCAGTCTGGTGGTTAGCCTAGACACCAGCCACAGAGCCTCTTTTTGTTCACCCAGTGGATCTTGTGGAGGGTTTTCAGCAAAAAGGGGCCTTTTTCCAACAGTTGAAGACTTGATGATGCCATGACCTATCTTAATGTTATAATTATAGCTTTTCCTAGGAGAAAGGACACACAGGTCTGAACCTTCTCAGGCTTGAAGGGGAATTGCTCAAAAGGCAGAAAACCTCCTATTTCTTAGCAAATGGTCCAATCACTAGCAAGTAAAATAAAATGGAACACCATACCTACTTCTTGTCTATTTAAAAAAAATAAATGGCTGTCATGGCTGCATTTTACAAAAAGCCTGTGGGAATGTGCTATGAGTTTAATAAAAAGGCTTATCAGATCAAGACCTTTGGAGGAATATAGGCAGAAAAATGAATCTTTTCCAGCTCCCAGCTGGTCTGCTGTGAAGTCTCTGTCCTGCTGAGTCCAGGCAGTCATGCAGATGTACAGAAGGAGAATTGCAGGCAGTACAGAGCTGTAGCAGCTCACAACACCCCCATGCTAGGTAGTGCAGCAGGATTTTCAGGACCTAAACGCCTGCTCAGTCTCACTCTACTCAGCAAACTAGTATGCTGCACTGCAATAGTCTTCCTTGGCAATGAGTCAGGAGTACTTTCATGGATATAGCTTCAAGTGTTGCTCCTAGCTGTCAGGGGCATGAATAGAATTTTAAATGTTAATACACATAATTAGAATGTTTTCAGGAGTCAGTATTTTCCTTGTTTTAACAGAACTCTACTGGCATAAATCTCAACACAGAAGACTACATTCTGCGTGGACTACATTCCACATGGAGTCACAGCAACAAAATCTTGGAAAACACCATTGCTTTTTGGAGATTATGTAAGTTTAGAGAAGGATTTTATCTTCTGTTTCTTAGTAGGTTGCTGATAAATAGTGTTAGCCTTTACTGCAGTCTCATTACATGTGATGCTGAAGAACAACATATAGATTAAAATCAGCTGTCTGAAACTGAGCATCTTCTGATTTAAGAAAGTGAGAATAGTGAAATACAAAACTAGTATAGATTACTATAATTCAATAATGGGAATTTATTAAATTGCTGACAATATATGGATTTATATTTTTAACGTAGATAACTGGGCTCAACTACACCTTGAAATCTGGCAATAAAAAATGAAAGTCATTGTTCTAACGGTGTGTCTGCCAACTTGGAAGTGCAGGAAGACAGCTTCTCTAAATTTGGAACAAAACAGTGTTTAGTTGCCATTTGTTGCAGTTTTGTCCATTTTTTATTTGGTGCTGCCTACAGAGGTAGTAGAATATCTTTGGCTGAATTTGTAACAGGACCTTTTAAAAGGCGGTTCTCAGGCTTTTCAATGGAATCCATTTCTTTTCCCCTTACCTGCTTTGCAAGAAAGTACTAACAAGAGTTATCGATTCTTCCAGGTTTTCAGATTGCAGAGAAAAAAATATATATACAGCTCCAAAGAGAGACCTAGAGTCATCTCCAGAACCAGTCTGCATTACCTGTGTAGAAGTCAGATAGTGAATTCACAGAGAGGGTGGAATAAATTACACAAAGCCTCTAAGGACATCAGAAAACCACCCCTGGTAAGCCTTTAGTGTTCACAAGTCTTTCATCCTGTCAAATGGTCCACATGTATGAGCTTCAGCCTGGCTAAAAATCACCATCACTTACATGAGAAGAAGGTTTTTCAACATTTCCCA
Organism: Pandion haliaetus; assembly: GCA_013401275.1. Classification (NCBI taxonomy): domain Eukaryota; kingdom Metazoa; phylum Chordata; class Aves; order Accipitriformes; family Pandionidae; genus Pandion; species Pandion haliaetus. Next base: position 69,408 of record VYZV01037044.1, on the reverse strand, counting down.
GGTGTACACAAATATGCTATGGTCATATGCAGCCTAACATTTTTCTGCTGCTAAAAGACGAGTGAATGAGTCCTGGTGACCAGAGGCAGAAGGAAGAGTGGAAAGTTTTGTACTGCTTTCCATATGCTGTTATAAGCCATTACATGTGTCAGTCTTTCCACTACAAATAATGACTCAGAGCCAAAGGAGGTAACTGCAAAACATAACATCAAAATCAAATTACAAGGAGAACATAATTTGTTTCTGGACATGCACATAATTGCTATGTTCTGCTTTAATGGGAAGCTCTTTGAATCAAGGCATCCGGACTCTATACTGAGATATATTTACAACCTTGAGTGAGTTTTGATGTTCACAGATCTTTGACTAAGTTCAGAAAAGCTTGTCCATGTATTTACTGGACTCTATAAAAATTAGGAAAGAGCCCTCACAGGGTAACTGTACAGTATGGAGGCAACCCTCCCCACTCACAGGCAATGGACACTGGCTTTCACTCTGAGATTAAATCCAATGCCAGGAACAAGAAGTTCCTGTAACTCTGCTGGTAGGCGCAATCAGAATGGGACATTATTTTCTGAGGACAAATGTGCTTGAGACTACTGTCAGTCTCCTTACACTCCTTCCACATCAGTTCTGGTAAAGCTGTTCCCATAGCTGAGATCCTAGGCCCCTGGTCCAGTTCAGATCTTCTCAGCTGGACCAAGCTCAGAGCAAAGACCTTGAGCTGGGTTAGCAGGCTACATGCTGACCCAGCAGAGAAGCTTTGAGTGCTACATCCAAGAAAGCTCTTTCTGAAAGCACCACAACTCATTTAAACCTGAATTAAAGGTCTTCCTCCTTCCAGGAAGTTTGTTTCATATGTATGCACCTACCTCCATGTATTGTTAGGTTTTAGGAATGTTCCAGCTCCTTTTGTTGGGTCTTGTCACCCCATCACAATTAATGAATAATAACAAAGTTATGAGGTGCTGAACAAGCTGTTTTGCATACTAGCTTCAGGAGTGCTGCACAGACCAGGCCAGCCCTTGGCTGCCTGGTCCCCTTGTGCTTCCACGTGTGCCTCCTCCTTATTCCCTCTCACCAGAGCTGGACTAAGCTCTCTGCATAGTCTTTTCACTACAGTTTGCTCCTTTACCCCTTCCCGGCCTCAAGCGGCAGCAATCTTCCTTCTGCACAGCAAGCTGCCAGAGCAGAGCTGGTGAATGAGCAGGGATATATGGGGGATGTACGGGTGGGTGAGGGGCACAGCTATGCTGATGCAGCAAGTTACGTGCTTCAGTTCTGCTGATGGAGACGGACAGAGTCCTGCTGTCATCCTGCTCCACCATGGGGTGAAGTTGCTGTCAGGAAGTTCCTATGGCCCCTCTCACCTTTCAAATCAGATAGAGGGGTGGCTGGGACTGAAAAAGAGGAGAGGCTCCTATCCCCAGTCATGCACCTGAGACTGTACAGATTCCTTGGCTAAAAGGTCTAATAATACTGAAATACTAACCAGTGTTGTGATAATACCACTTTCAATGCAGTCAATAATGCTGACAGTATCCCTCTTCACTAACACAGGATTTTCTTAAAGGCTCATCAATCTTTGAGCCAGAAGGAACCATTAATCTTTTAGTCTAAGCCCTGGAACTAGAACTTCAAAATGTTTTCCATATCAGCTCTGAAATTTGGTTAAATCTGAATCAAGTATTTCAGAAACACATCCAGACAGGTTTCTTAAACTTCTAGCAGTGGGAAGACAGCACATCTACTTTGAATTGCTTCAGGAGATAGGCCATATTCACCATTTAAAATATCTGCACCTTGTTTAAAATCTTGATCTGCCTAGCAAAGATCCCAGTCTTGAGTTCTTGTTATACTTTCTGTTGTCACATTAAAGAGCTGTTGGTTTTCTAATTTTATGTGTAGGTATCTGTAGGCAATGAAGAAATCAAATCTGCAACTTGGACAATTTGAGATAATTGTGTTCAGGTTTCTACCTGTTTTCCAGACTACAGCTTAGACTCTTAAAATCTTTTCAATTTTTCAGCAGAATTCTCAAAATGGGGACCCCAGAGCTGAAGTGATCCAGTAATGGCCTTGCTAGCGGTTACACAGACGGCCCTGCCATCCTCCTACCTGTGCCTTTGCTTATACCTCCACAGGTCATGTTAGCTCTTTGGCTAACTATTTCCATGAAAATGCCTGTCCTGCTAGTTGTATACCTTTCTCTTAAGAACATTTCGATGTCACAACATTACAGCATCCTACCTCAAAAGTGGGACCCACATTCTTTGTTTCAAAATCCACAGTCTTGAATTCAGTCATCTTCAAAAACCCACAACTCAGATCAACCCACTTCACAAAATAAACCAGCTCACTCTGTATGACTACACTGTCCCTGTCTTTATATACTTATCTAGTAGCTTGAGGTCATCTGCAAATTTTGCAAGCAATGATTTTCTAACTTTCTCCCAGTTGATTGATATAGTTACTGAGTAATAATGGCTTTAATTTATTCACAAGGTATATGTAGTCTCCGGTGAGATAAAGGTGCCAGATCTTAGTCAAAGGAGAAACACAGAAGTAACTCTGCTGGTGTTTTCTCTTTCCTCGTTAAGAATGTCTTTTCCAGTTATTCTTGCCACCTTTTATCTTGAGCCCAAATTGCAATAGAACTAATCTGCAAAATTTGGTAGTTTGGGAACAGTGTCTGAAATAAAATGGATTAACAAAGTTGTTCACCTTGCAGGCTAGTCAGGGTATTTTTCTATCACTGCTGAGTTTTCATTTGATAAGACAAAGCACATTTACAGAGATGATTTGCAGGAAGAGAGACTGAAATCTACCTGTAATCCAAACCAGCGTTGTGATATTCAGTGTGCAAGACAGAGGACCAACACATGAGAAAGCACACCCTTTTGCTTTTACCCTGCACAGACCATCCCATTCAGACACTTCTGACAACAGAACTCTTTAAATACCCATTCCCTCCACAAGCCCATGCATAACTACTCTACAACAGTCCCTCATTCAGCAATAGCTTTGTATCTTCACAATCTATAATCTTCTTCCTCTTTGTTTAAAGGAAAAAAATGCCAGTTTCAAAGATGAAGCTCAGTTCCATCTTCTTTAAAAACTATGAAAACCTTCTAGATAGCACAATGGATACAGGATGAGATTCCTGAGATCTCATATTCTTTATTGTATTTTTCCAAATGGGTGTTTATGAAGTGTGTACTTAATTTCAAAGTTGATGATTGTTCAAGCAGGCTAATTTTAATGTCTCTGGTCCCAGGCAGAGGTCCTGATGAGACTTTCACAAGCCTAAAGCAGGAAATATACGGGCAAATTCAAGGTCAGCTAATGTGTCTTTGTCATTTTTACTGGTGCACTCAGGTAGTAGACAGGGAGCTTGAGAAGCAGTTGAGTAAATCAAATAATTCAGCTCTAGAGGCAACAAGTGATTGCCACCTTTCAGTCCCAGACTCACACAGCTAACCATGCTGCCCATCAAAGGCACCCAAAAGTGGTCAGCCCTTGAAAAACTACTCTTTCGGTCTACCATTCTGCACATTTGTCCGTGGGGCAAGCCAGCCTCTATTGGGTTATCCTGGAAGTAAACCAGGAGCATCTACAACAAGCATGGCAAAGATTTAGGCATGCTAATGCAGAAACACATGGTTCTTTCCTGAAGGGAGAAAACAGACTCCAAGCTTGTAAAGGACAAAAGCTGCCTCTCTCATGGGCTTGCAAAAAAAGAAATAGGGGGAACAAAAGATGTTCAGTGCCATTAAGGGATAAATCATGAGACCCTTTTTTTCTGCTGGAAGAATATACTCTGTACTGTACAGCAGAATCCCAGTACACTACTATTAAACATGGCATTAAATCAGCTAGTCCGTCAAAAACCAGCATAGTTCTGTGTTTCATTCCCCTTCCCTGAGCTCAAAGTATTCAAAACATTTTCTTCCCCCTTGCCCAAGTTTTGCATAAATATTCACAAATGACCTAAGGAAAAATATGAAATGTTATAGGAATGTTTTAAGTAAATAAAATAGTGAAATGAATCCTTGCAGTGTGTGGCACGGATGTTAGAATGAAGATGGAACACAGAAATTATTAGCATAGTGGCAAATGGAGTGAAATAATTATGATTAAATGTGAAAAGGACTCCCACTAGCACACACAGTAATAAAACCATTTATAGATTGCTAAGAAAAGGTTCCCTGACCTTAATTTAAGGCATCTATCATTTTGTGGGTGCAAAATTTGGAATCTCTGCAGCAAAACCTTAAGGGGGCAGAGTTCAATCTCTTTCTAGTTGAATGAGGTGTCAAAGTACCACATGCTCTCGTAATAAGCTGCTGGGAAATCAGAAAACACATTGCAAGCTTTCTCTTTTCCAAGAGAAAGAATGGTTCATTCATGGTTGGTAGCTCTCTATTTTGAAATCCTGTATTTAAAGTAAATCATTAATATACATTTTCTTTGTCTTGTATTTCTGCCTTCTTGGCATTTATTATGGATTTGCATTTGGAGTGAAAAGGGGGTTGCATATTTTTATGATTATTTTGTCATTTTACACAATCTTGCCACTCTGATACATGATGGCTCTGGTCTGTAGTAGTCTTACATTGCTATCCCACCTCCACCCAGACAGTGCTAGAAAATTGCCATGTTGTATATGAGAAAGAGGGGTAAATCTACCTACCACCCTACAGAGCTGGATATAAAATTTATCTTCTGGAGTACAGTCCAGTTACTAGGACCACTAGCTGTTCTAAAGGTAAAGCATATAGCTTCACCCTTGGCACACATCCCTCCATTTCTTCCAGAGGCAGTTTTTTCACAGATCAAATGGGGAACCCCATTTGTACATCAAGCGTAGGATTCAGCCAGCCACCCTTACCTTCCTTGCTCAACTTTGAGAAATCACCAGTGGTTAAGAGTACACTGCCTCATTTTTGCACAGAGATACAGGAGTAGCTGTTTAAGATGTCCCTCCAAAATGACTCAGTTTCCAGCATGAGTTTCTTTCTCAAAGGTGTTGTAGTAATTGCAAGTGTCAAAGGTTTGAGCTGACACAGAAAAAAATTCATTAAGTTATTCATCTGTCATAGATGAGAACAGCAGTAACCCATTTGCTTCATACTGTAAAGCTGAGACATTCTTCTCTCAACTACTTTGCTACAAAAAGGTTGAAAACAAGGTAAAAAAAGAAATGCATACTAACAGAGAATTGTTTTAATCAGAGATTGTAAACAAAAATGCCAGATAAACCAGGTCTTATTCATCTGTAAGGGCTATAGTTATGCCATTAGCTTTTCCTCAGTACAATTTGTTCCGGGCAATGGGGAATTCCACATAAAAAAATCAATGGTTCAATCCGGCCCTATAAACACCAGGTAGCACAGCTGTCTACAGCATTCTGGCAGATTTAGGACAAGATGGATGAGATTCTCTCCTTGAAATTTGCTTTCTGAAAGTAGAAAAATAACTGAGGGATGGCATACTAAAAAGAGCGTAGTTTTTTTAAAAAAAATTCTCTAGGATGATTAGAGAAGTCAAGTAAACTGTTTACTTTTCCCTAGTGCAAGCTGATAGCCACTCTCCAGTGTAATTTGTGTCATCCAAGCCAGAAGAATCATCAAGTAAAGCAGCAGCTGTGACGAACATAACCTCCACAGCACAGATGTGCTGCCTCATAATAACACACCACTAAGGCAGCTCTTTGCAAGCAAGTGTCAACCCTCTGTC
>VYZV01037044.1:12338-59644 GCA_013401275.1 Pandion haliaetus | reverse complement strand
AGAGACATCTCCTCAGGCTTTTCTCAGAGGTGAGCAGTGCTCAGCAAGAGGTTGGATTAGCTGACTTCCAGAAGTCCCTTCCAACCCAAATTTTCCTAAGATTTCTATGATTTTTTTTTCAGTAATGCTGCTTTGACTTTCCATACTGGCATTTTATCCCAGCAAAATGACACTTCACTTTCACTGGTGTCTGTTTGTAAGGATGGCAATGAAACAAGCAAACAATTTGGCATTGGATTTGAGTCACAAATGTGTATTATGGCTCAAATGCAAATGCATTTTCTCCCTGTGACTTTCTTGTCCAGAGAAAAGTCTTGGGGAAACATAATAGCAACCTTCCAATAGCTAAGTGAAGATAACTGAGAAGACAGAGTCAGGCTCTTTAACGAGGTGCAAGGTGGGAGAACAATAGACAGTAGTCACAAATAGAAATGGGAGGATCCAACTGGCTATAAGGAAAAAAAATATTTCATTAGGAGGAAAACTAGCATTGGGACAGGGTGCCCAGTGAGACCGTGGAGTTTACAGCTTTGGCAGCTTCTGAGATCCAACCTTAGACAAAGTTCTGAGCAACCCCATCTGAATTTAGTGTTGATCCTGTTTTGAGCAGGAGGTTGGCCCGGAGACATCCTGAGATCTCCAACCAGAATGACTCTATGACTCTACAGTCACACACCTTAGATCACATTTCCAAAAAAAAAATCCTCATTTATATGAAACCCCAACCAACTACAACATTTTCAGCTTTTGCTCTCCACAGAATACAATGTATGAATGCCCTGATGACAAATAGGTCTTGAAATTCCCACACAGGTAGAAGTGTTTTCTGGCTGACCAATAGCTAAAACCCATGTATTCCCTTTCTCTGTTAGCAGAATTGCTCTTATGAAGGATACAAAATGAGTCACAGGAATTTATTATTATATTTATAAATGTGTTATGTCTTTTTTCTGCAAGGAGGAGGAAGAGAACTATTGCTTCCACAATGAAATTGTTCTTCCTTGAAAGGGAAAATCCCGTATAAAGACTGCTCTGGAACCCAGTTAACTTGATGATACAAATGCCTTCACTCCATGAGTAAATGCCTAAAGAAGAGCAGCAGACTTTCTGCTGCTTTTATTGATTTTGGGCTTTGCTGTGCTCTGTCTGGCTTGCACAGAGGCAGCTTTTCACTTTATCTTTTCTCTGTGCTAATCTAGTGGAAGCCATTGTACAAATTAGAACTGAGCTCCTTAAGATTAAGATTCATAGTTATGGGCTTTGTCAGTGTCTTTAAGTAATTTAATAAAGCAGTGTATCTGTCAGATTGAACAGACATTTTTCAGATAAGGAAAGTTCAGCTTTTGAAGAGTAATTTCTCCAGCAAGACCACATGTTGCATAGAAAAAAAAGTAAAATTCATAAATGTTTCAGGAAGTCAAAATTACACAAGAGATATGAGGGGGTGTTACTGTGAAGGAAGTTTATTTTCTATTCCATTTCTTTAAAAAGGAATCAGTCCTGGTAATTGAAAGATATTTCCTTTTTTTCCTTATTCTTTTTCTTTTTTGATCTATCTGTTCCACTTACCTGAAAGCACACAATATTTTCTTTGTATTGCTTTACTGGCAGCAGAGCGGAAAGGAGGATAGATGGAGCAGCTGAACAAGCACTCAGCATAGCTCATGGGAAGCTTTGCTACACCAAGACTGGTCCAAGGACAGAGTCATACCTTGAAGGCCCACCATTCCAATAGTGGGATTTTGACCTTTCCCACCTTCCACCCCTTTAGTAAGGAACAATACAGAAAATTTTGTCAAAGGTCTATGGAAAGATGCCTGCTGCATGCACGGCTGCCTCCTGGTTAATCAAGATTCTGGTTTCATTATGTCAACTCCATTGGTTCAGAAAACTAAACACTTACTCTAAAAATTGTCCATATTAACACAGTTATTATGGGCCCTGCAAAGAAAGCATTTCAGTCAAAATAGGGTTTGGAAACAAAACTAACCATAGCTTGTGGGCAAAGGCATTGCAAATGCATCAGTAATCACTTAAACCCCTCACTTGGCACAACCGTTTCAGTGTGTTCAGATGGCTGCTGCATTTAAAGTAATCAAAAGTTTTGACTGATTAGGCTGCTTATCCACAGTTATCTAAAGTACTTTGTAGATTAATGAAGGGGAAAAACAAATGACACTGTGTTAGACAACTAACTCCTTGTATTTTTGGTGCCAGGTGGTGAAGTTTCCAAATATTGTATACTTGCGTTTTGGTTTACACACTCTTCTGAACAACCATGCCTGTGTGTCTCCACCCAGGGAGCCGGGAAAGCTCATGGCTTAGAGTCCAGGCATTATCGGTCTTTTACCTTGGTGCCTCTAGTTTTCTTCTTTATAAATCAAAAATAATAATGCCACATTTTTTTCTGAAACACTTTTATTATTACGGGCCTTATCTACAGGCAAGTAATTCTACAGGCCACATAGTCTACTCTGGCCCCACTGAAGTCAATGGCAAAGTGCCTGTTTATTTCAGAGAGGGCAGATTTTTCACTTACTGACTTGAACAACAGATCAGGACCTGTTGTTAAGCCAAAATTTAACAATTATTACTATTTCAAACTTTCTTGGTATTTACTTCAAGCACAAAACCTCTTGTCATGTTGGTCCTATTTCATCAATGGATAAGCACAGGCTTGCAGCAAGTTCGTTGGCAGAGTCTATTATTGAAGGTGGGTCTGTTCACAAGCTGTAGGTGAGAGTCTGTTGGTGTAGCACATCCATCACACATATTCTAGAGTAGCTGTAATGGGCAGCAGCCAGTGTTTTCTTGAACTGACATATTAAAGTTACATGCATTCAGATGTTGCTTACATTAAACCCTAAAACAGTTTTTCTAGAAAGTTTTGCCAAATATTTAATATCTTTCTAGACTATGATGTAGTTTCAGTACCAGTGCACGGCGAAACTCTTTCAGCAATTAAAAGGAACTTGCATAATCACTGAATTCTTTTATATCCACCAAGGTTCCATGAAGTTCTGTGTCATGTCACACAACTTTGGTTTAGACAAATGAAAGTTCACCATTCTGATTTCAACAATATATGGCATTTAGTGACTTTCCGTAAATGAAGATGAGTTTGCTCTGTCAGGCGAGAACAAATATAAAGAATGAGCATTTATATCACCATGAAATTTTATACTTGATAGAAACTATTTTGATAACGATTCATTGTGCTAATTTAATTATTAATTATTCCCTCTTCCTTTTACAGGGAGGAAATACCAGCTTTCTGGCAATCAGCAGAGAAATAATAAATTGTGGCAATAATTCTAACAGGAAGAACACACTTAAAATCTTGGCCTGCATTTCTAAGCCGGATATCTACAACTGGACAAAGTCATATCAGACACCTCTGCAGAGGTACAAGGAGAACCTGCACTTCCTCTTTACTCCATTGGCTTTTGGCAACAAATCAGCATGCTTGAAAATTAGGCCTTTTGTATGCAAGTATCATCTCAGGACAGATATAAATGACCTATTTTAGGAATATGGTCATACCAAGCCTTATCAGGTTTTTCTTCTCCTGTCACTGGAATACAAGCTCCTGTCTGGACAACCACAAGGTTTCTGCAACAGCTATAGGCTGCAGGTCTTCAGAGTCTTGGATGACACGTTGGTTGTTCACCCCTGGGAGATGGGCTAGATATGCTACAGTTCTTCAGACCGGAACATGGATCTGTAGGAGGAGGGAGTCAGATGGGCCAAAAAGCCACGAAAAGCATGGAAAAATTAATACCAAACAGTTATTTCCTATTTCTTGCAACAAAAGAACTACAAAATACTCATTATATTTCAAACACGAGTTTTTAAACCAAGTGATTGGTTACCTTTTGGCACAGTACATAAATGTATTTTGCATGCTATAGAAGCTTAAAGTAGGATCAAAAATGGTTGAATCAATTCAGGGAAGATTAATCCACTGGGAGATTTTAAATATAAACAACCTCCAGGCCAAGAAGTCCCACTACTACCTATGCTCAGAATCTGGAAGAGCATACTACAAGAAAGCTTGCTGTTCCCCATCACATCTTCCTAACCATTAGCGACTGAATATGATGGTGGAGATTGAAAAATGGGTATTTAGTCTGACCCAATTATTTTACACAATCTTGAGATCAAGAGAGGAAAAAAAGGAAAAATTACTAAACCGATGAAACTGCCAGTAGTCTCAGCCTCCAATGCTCAGTGACCCTCTCACTGCCCTGAACTTTGTCCTGATTTGTACGCATTATTTTTTCATCTGAAATTTTGCAAAATGTTTCACAATTAAATGCAATTACTTTAAAAGGATCGATAACATTGTAAGACAACTCAGAGTGCAGAGTGCGCCTAAAATAAATTCTTAACTTCTTTTTTTGGACAGAAAGAGGTTTGGAATAGGCTTGTGTGTATGTTCAGAAAGTATTAAAGATGTCCCTGAATCAGATTAAGTGCTAACTCTTTGGGTCCTAATATCTTGGCATGCTGCCAGATAGCAATCTTAGTGATTGAATCATTCTGTATAGGGAGACTTTCTTCAGATAATGCCCAAGTAAGTCATGAGATCTAATTCCATTAAAAAGAGTCATGAGGCCCAAAATCTTAATTACATTTATGCTACTAAGCAAAGGAATGCTTAATGGAAGAAGACAAGAATAACTCATTTTGAGCCCCTTCCAATGGAAACAGAATAGAAATAGCATTGCCCGTGCCTGAATGTATGAGTTTGTCTCTGTGCAGCCTTCCAGTTACAAGCTCCATAAGTGCTACAATGGTCACGATACCATTAGTGAGATTAGAAACGTGGGGTGAGGGGTGTGGAAAATGCCAGAAGTGACGGTCTGGTGCTTTCCAGAGATTGTAACCTCTGCCTATCTCACTCTGAGCGAAATTCTCTTAGATAAGTTCACATGACAAGATAAAACTGACTACTAAGTCTAGATAAACAGGGACTCAGGTACCACTTCCATTATTCATACAGGCAGAATCCACATTTTCCTGTACTAATCACAGAGTGGGCTTGTTTTCCATGTTAGCTGGTGTCCTGGTTTCAGCTGCGATAGAAATAATTTTCTTCCTAGTAGCTGGTATAGTGTTATGATTTGGGTTCAGTATGAGAAGAATGTTGATAACACTCTGATGTTTTCAGCTGATGCCAAGTAGTGCTTATACCACTTTTTTCCAGCTTCTCCTGCCCAGCCAGCAAGAAGGCTGGAGGGGCACAAGAAGTTGGGAGGGGACACAGCCTGGACAGCTGACCCAAAGTGGCCAAAGGGATATTCCACACCATGTGACATCATGCCCAGTATATAAACTGGGGGGAGTTGGCCTGGAAGGGATTGCTGCTCGGGAACTAACTGGGCATCGGTCAGCAAGTGGTGAATAATTGCATTGTGCATCACTTGTTTCGTATATGCCAATCCTCTTATTATTGTCATTTTATTATTATTATCATTATTATCATTATTAGTTTCTTCCTTTCTGTTCTATTAAATGGTTCTTATCTCAACCCATGAGTTTTTGTGGGGGTTTTTTTCCAATTCTCTCCCCCATCCCACTGGAGGGGGGGGAGAGGGGGGAGTGAGTGAGCCGCCATGTGGTGCTTATGTTATATATATATTGAAAAGAAATCAAATATGATCATATAAAAGTTAGGATGGTTTTAAAATCTTAGAAATATAAAGTTATGGTGTAACTATAGTAGCTAAAGAACTTAAAGAATGTGTAGTACTGTACTGTCTTAGCTGATTAGAAGCCAAGAAGATTTGCTTCTTGGAAACCTCTTACCTTTCCCCATTTGATTTAGATACCAAAGTTTATCTTGACAGTGTTACTGAGATAGTGTAACTGAGGACCAATCACTGAATAGGTTAGATTTCGAAAGAAAATATTTTATGCTAACTAATATAGATAGTGGTGAAAATTAATGAAAGTTGAGAAAAGTTGGATGAAGCAACTTGTAGTTACCTGCCAAGGACCAAACTGCGCAGAATCACATAGAGAAGGTCAAGAAGCGGACAAGTGAGGAAGACTATGAAAGACCACCAGAGGACTCTAGAAGACCACCAGAGACCTTCAATGCGCATGTGTAAAGGACATTTGCATATGCTAAAGACTTCCCAGAAATTTAATGAATATGCATGATACTTCCCAGAAACTTAATGAATATGTATAACAGAAGTGTATTTAACCTGTATAATTAGACTAAACAGGTGCACACGATAGGTGGAGCGATCCCCCGTGTGCCCAGCGCTGCAATAAAGGAGTGCCTGCTTCTTAACTTCTCATTGCTGTTAAGGAGTTTATTCCGGATTTCGGTAACACTTAGGTAGCGACTGGGGTTAAACCATGACAGCTAGATGTAGCAGAGCCAGGATTTTACTCACACAACGTAAGCAAGGAAAGAATTGTATTCTATGCGCTGTTAAAATGCCATTATTTAGAAGAGCTTCCTTATATTATCATGTTTTCTCAAAAACTTTGTCTAAACAGGTATTCAGAGTTTGGTATTTTTCTAAGTCAAAATAAAAACACCTTTCCAAAGACCTTTGCAAGCTTTTCTACTGTGGCCCAAACAGGAGGTTAAGTAATCTGCATATTTTTTAATCATCAAATCTGTATTCTGGTGTTCTTGAGTTTCATATATGACAGGCAAATTTCATTCCGCACCCCTCCCTTTTGTTTTCATTCGCAAGTACCCCAAAGAAACCATAAAAAAATGCCACTGACACAGTATACCCCACATGTGCGTAAAACCTCAGTAACCCATCCCTTTGCTGGGATGATACCTACAGAGCAGCAAGTCAGACCGCCTGGCACGTACGGCAGGAGCATTGCTGCATCAGCAGCAGCAAGCAGCACAGCACCAGGGTTGTACAGAGGGTCCCGAGGAGCCCCTGCCCACACCTTGTGGGTGTCAGGGGGTTGGCTTTGGGCTGCTGTAGCTCCAGGACCCAAAAGCCCATGAGCAGCCAGTGCTCAGAGCGTATGCTCCTGGAGCACAGCTTTCAGCGACATGCCAGCCAAATGACTGCAGCATTAGTAGTTCTCTTGGAAAGTAATGACATGAGGGACAAAGGTTCAGTTAGCACTACCATTAGTCATGAAGTGACTGTTTTAATCACTAAACTCCTCAACTACAATGGTTAACATAATTCCTTTACTGCTTGTTTCTGCAATTAAAAAATAGTCATCATTAAAATTGGATAAAACATATTTAATTTACTACTTCGTACCTTGTCTTGACTGAAAAGGAAGTTTAATGCCTTGACATAACTAAACTGGGTCTAAGTTCCAGACTGCTGAAGCAAGCCTCCTATAACAAGATGATCTGTCTTCAAGTCATTTTTGTCTTGACAGTTGCAGACAATTATTTCATCAAGTCTAGCATAAAAAGGCCCTATTTTCTTCCCAAACGAAATCTAATCTTGTAATCCAGGGAAAAAAATGAAGTGTGGAAAGGTAACACTTCAAGCAGTGAATTTAAAAAGGCTTCAACATACAGTGTCTAATTTGTTTCAAAGCAATTAAATTGTAAGAAAACACGACAAATAATGAAATAGAGATTGTTACTTAAGTCATTAATGTCATCTTAAAAATCATCTTTAGCAACTAATTATTTACCAAAACTTTCCTCAAAACAGGTTTAAATTTTACATACCACTCTGGTAAGCATGCACAGATCCATATTTTATTTTCATTGCACCTTCTGATATTGAGAAGACAATCACACTGAGCCACAGGCATCCTGAGTTGAGACTGTGAACAGAGAGGGGAAGGAGGAATGACAGTCTTCAACGTTTGGTGTCCCATGTGCCTAAAAGATATATGTTGCAAGAGTCACGCAGGATGATTTGCCCACCTAGCCAAAGACAGCCTGCAATAGAGCCAGGTATGGAGCCTATTTCCCTCAGTCTTGCTCCAGTATTTTAACAGCATCCTTCTGATCCAGTTTCTGCACAATCACAATTTACTACTTCTGAAAAAACAACGGCATGTGGATGAAAAAATCAAACCAAATCACAGGTTATACTGATATCAACAGAGATGTCTGCCTTTGTTCCAGCAATGCGTTATAACCTCCTCTTCACTTGTTATCCAAAAGCACGTTTTCCACATGCTTATAGAAATGAGAGCAACATAAAAGCAAATAGTAATTCAAACTATTGATGTAAAGAGCTCTCTTCATTTATTGGTACTTGATCACTTGATACTAATTTGTATAGCTGACTGTAACCTAACAAGGATAAAAATAAACCAAAGAATATATTTTCTTCAAGGGTGCCTAAAAGCATCTGTTACCTCATGTACTTAATTACAGTCATTTGAAAAAATACTCACAGAAATACTTGAGAATATTTCCACACTATTGTACTTCCCAAATAGCTGGACTAGATCGTCAGTTCTGTCTTTTCAGACAGATATTTTAGTGGCACAGAGAGATCAGAAAGCTGGATCATTAATCCCCTTTTATACAAGAAAACGACAGTAAATACAGTCTATAAACCTTAACAACAGTATACCAATTTACCCTCACTTGGGTTATCCACTGTGCTCCTGCCAAAATGGTGAGGTCTGTTGCACTCATCTACCATGACTTTTGCAGGACATCAGAACAGTGACAGAATACCTGCCAACACAGCCACAACGTGCTTAAAAAGCAAGATAGAGGCAACAGCTGAAAATTTGGGTAAGCATCCTACAGAAAGACAATATTAAAGTTCCAGTGCTATTTTGTTCTTTTCTCCAACACAGTACTGGCAGAACCGTAAATCATCCTAATGAATTCATCAGTTAAATGGCCATTAGTTAATCAAAGTACAACCCAATCCTTACGGTAGTTGACAGGAAAAAAAGTAACAAGAATGCAAAGGGCTTAAAGATTAACAATAAAAAATTGAATTAAAAGGCTTGTAAGAGAAATCTCTCTAAGCAATCTTCACTTTGGTCTGCTCCAGCAAATACATTTTTTAAAACTAGCTATTAAAATATAAAACACCCTGTGAAATATTTTCATTGTCTCCTCACAGCCCCTTTCTGAATTTGTGCCAGCAGAGCTATTAGCAGTGATTGAAGATGAGACAGCCAAGACGAAATTCTCCAGAGAACAAGACGAGAGACACCTTTCTGCCCTCAACCCATCAACTATAATGAATGATAGGCACAGTGCATGACAGGGACTGAAATAAGAGACTGTGACAAAGACAGGCTCAGGAGTGCTTCAGAACAATTCATTCAGTTGCATTTGGCAGCAGGAGGTCATAATATTTTTTGTGTAGCTATGCTGTCAGTGCAAAAAAATAAAATACAGAAGGGCATTTGCATGCTGATTCCATTTCAGTCAGAAAGAAAGGCATAGTGAGTTAATCAAATGTTTAAGTTAAATTCTCCCTCCTGCTTCCCGTTGCCCATAAGCACACAGAGTAGTGTGAGACGGCCGCGTGAAGCTGAACAGGGAGCAAGGCCTAATTAGCAATGTATTGATTACAGCTACTTCTCCTCTCTCCCTCACATGATGGCCCATACTAGAAACACCCAAGGCTTTATTCATTGGCTGTGTTTGGAGTCTTTAATTGTCTCCCTGCTGAAAGAGTGTTGGAAACGTGGCATCGCCCTTCAAGAGAGGAAAGGGAGCGGGGAGAAACTCAGAGAGAGATCAAGTCCCGAGGTGGAAATCAGACTCCTAGAAGCAAAATTGCAACCCCAGGTGCCATCCCATGGCTGTCACCTCGCCTCACAGACAGTCACTCTCTGTCCGTGCTTTCCCTGCTGAAATCAATGACCTCCACGTCCACACGGGCTCACAGGCCCAGCGACTTGGCACAGCGAGGCAGGGCTCCATCGAAGCAGCGCGTAGGCCCAGCCTGAATTCAAGAAACCCACATAACGTGGTTGGCAGAGGAATTCTGCAAGGTGCCGCCATGGGGAGTGGGGAGGGGGCAGAAAGTATCAGCATGTTTAAAAGAATTAGGTCAAGAAATGGACCCTGAAAGCAGGGGTACACTCTAACATCCCTAACACGGCTGCTCTGGACAGCCAGGAGCCTGAGGAGAGGGGACTGTGGGAGGCCAGGCTCCCAGACCAAGCCCTGGGCCCCATGACCCCTGCCAAACCTATCAGGACATTTCCTATGTTCTTTGGGTTCTTCTCCCTCTGCCTCTGATGGATTTGAGCTAACAGGAATGAACCAAAAATGCCCATTTCATGATGCTCGGTGCAGATGCTACCCAAAGTCCCTGCGGTTTAACTACAGTAACGAAAGCATTCATCTAGGATATGGGAAATAAAATAAATCATTCATTCAACGATGTAAACGGGTTCAAACTTTCATTCCTCATTCCTTGCTCATCACTAACGTAGAGACCATTCCAGAAGACAGACAACTTTACCTGCTCCTCCTTTGGAAACACCAGCACAGAGAAATGAAGCAAGCATCATGCTGGAGTTAACCAGAGCGCTCGCCCTACTCTGAGGCTTGTTTAGGCAGGCACATTTTGATATTCTAACAAACAGTCTTTATATAAGAAGTATAAAATGTTTTTGCAGCAGGGACTGGTACAGCCGGTGGGCTATGCGGGGACTTTCCTTGAAGATGGAAAATGTGGCTTTGAATTCCCACCAGACAAGCGAGGGGATTGAACTTCTGTCCATCACATCACAGATGACTGCACTGAACACTGAGCTTACCACTGGGGAGGAGGAAAGACGCTTCCTCTGGTGGCATTATACAACAGTGACCCCTTGCTCTACTTAGAATAAAAATGAGCATGGGCACTTACTTTCAAGAGTTTTTTTCAAGAAGTCCCCAGAGGAGAAAGGCACTTTTTTGAGGCAGAGGACAGGCTGGCTCAGCAGGCTGTTTGCCATTCTCCTCTGTCTGGGGTTGCTCAGGATTGCCGTCCTTTGCACAAAGGTCGTCACCATTCAAACCGACTGCTGGTGACAATTTTAGGAGTTCAGCACCCAGTGCTCTCCCAGGACATGGTCCCCAGTCCAAGCTGTGACCTCCTCATAGTGACAGCTAACAGCAAATCCTTCCTTCAGCACAGTAACACACTGACTGGGACAATCTGCAACCTCCTTGCTTTGTCCTCGGTAAAAAGATAAATTATGATGAACTACAACAGGCAATTTGTTAGCTTTTTTAGCATGTTCAATTCTGTCTCGGAATTTGAACTGTATTTCCTACGCAGTCTGCTACCAAAAAGCACTAAGGAATTTTTGCTAATAGAATGAAATCACATAAATAGGAAAATATGGTAAATTTGGCTTCACAATGTATGCACACAAAAAGATTTGGATATTTGCCAGGCAAAAATGTCAAAAAAAAAAAAGGCAAGTGATAAATACGCTTCAAGAAAACTAATTTCAATATATTAAATGAGGTTATTCAAGCCTGAAAAAAACAGCATGCCAGTGAGATACTTAACTTTGGCTTTCAATGTGCCTACATGGGATGATGCAGAGACCTTCTAACAAATGCATATTTATCAGTAAATGGCAGTGTTTACCTGTCAAGTACAATTGCCAGATTTCACCACTGGCTTTAGTGGGAGACACAGTATGAATGCCAGTAGGAGTTGGAACCAAAGTACTTCTGTAGAAAGAGAATAGCTCTCATTTTATTATTTGTTTCATATAAACAGCTGAGGAAAACTTTTAAAAGGCACAACAAAAATGTTACTGCTGATGGCCAATTAGCTTGGAAATGCTGTACAGAGACAGCACTTCTCCTCTGACATGGGGATGCTATGAGGGATTTGACTCATGGTTTTGATGTGGATGGGGAAAGTTCAGTATGTGCTTTCCTCATACTGAAAGAATGAGAAAAGATGAAAAAATGAATGAGAAAAGATGAGTGGTCACCAGACATTACGTGATGAGTATTTGAACTTTCCAAGGCTCCTACAAACCACAAATTCCTTAGGTTCACTCCTTAGTAAGAAAAAGTATTCCTCAGGCTTGTGACTAGCTAGCAATTTGACACTTTAGACAGACTTGAAAAGGGAATTTGAAACCTTCTTATAATTATTCTTCAAACTAAGCACTGGGTAGGATATACAGCCCCATATACAAGCAGGTCTGCTTTCTCTAGATTGATTTGAAGTAAATGTAATCCAAAAACTGAAAAACTAAACAGCAAAAGCATATGTTTAGTTTGGGATCAATGCATTATTCCTCCCAGGCTGCTCAGGTATTTGTTGAGCCTCTGTCTGTGCTCTGTCCAGGAAATGGTGAAGAGCTGCAATGGATAATTAGGACAATAGAAAATATCCATAGATGACATAGCTGACAGTTTTGTGTTCTTACGATGACTGAGTAAGGGTCAGTTCAGAAATGCACAGGTGTCTGAGATAAAATAAGATTGTCCTACACAGCAGGAAGCATGTTCTCTTACCACTGTACTATCAGTTCCCACAACTGATTCATAGTCATTCATATTAACCATTGTTTTTCACAGTAGCTATAAAAGCTGAAGTCTTGTATCAGCCCATAAATAAAGAGTAAGGACCCGGCTCCACTGAAGTCAGTAGCAAGATCTGTGTTTCTTTTATACAGTTTCCCAGTAAAGAAATAATACAATAAAAAGGCAACAAAATAAGACTATCAGTTAACTGGAGTATAAATATACCTATTGGAAAACTGAACAGGTGAGTGCAGTGAGGATGGATTACAAAGCCTGATTTAAAAATAAATGTGGTCATCATTTGGTGACAGCAGGAAGCAGCTGATTTATTTTTTTTAGCTAACATTTTGCACCCATAACAGAAACCCAGTTAGGTCTGAATCATGCCAGTGTGTAAGAATTAGAAATTTGCCTGCAGTACATCCTGCGAGAAAGTGACTGGCTCAGTTCCATTCCCCCAGCTGAGCCAGAGTTTCGCATCACGTGCAGCTGTGTGCAAGAGACAATGCGCAAACTACTCCGGACTGAAAGAAACCTCCAGGGATGCTCTAATTCATAAATCATTGAAACACAATAACCACCTTATTTTCCTCTCAGAGACAGATATTTACCTTCCAAGAGACAGATAGCTATTTCCATTTTACAAGGAGTTACTAATCCAGCTCCTCTATGTTAGTGATTCTGACTGAAGAGCAGAGTATATGGCAACTCCCTGCCTACCTCCTTTCAGAAGTGGATAAACTCCTTACTGCTACATGTCTGGAAGCAAATATAAGGCTCTCTGACAAGAAGCTAAATTCTATACAGTCTAAATCACAGCCTGGTTCAGTAGAAAGTAAAACCAGAAAGCACCAGTACTGCCCAGTAGATTAGGCTTTCTCCTATTTTTAATGAAATTATTAACACAGGAAACAACAGAAATAAAATGGCTGCAATCTCATGAAGGAAAAAGAATATTTAATAGTCTCAGACTATTTCATGCCAGTTTATTATTATTATCACCCAGTAATCAAATAGGTATATGAAATACCAAAAATGCATTTTATGAAGCTGGAATCCCATGCCTTTCAAACTAAGGTTATCTTTGAATCAAATCATGGGTTTTCAGCAAACCAATAAACCTACTAATTTTGTGTCATTCTGTTCTTGAACTTCAGTTCAGCATAGATTGCCTCAAAACAGGGATGAGGGCTTTACTTGAAAAGGTCATCCTGAACCTGCTTATCAAACTTGTTTGAACGCATGCATAAGCTCGAAACCAGAGGAGTCCCTGCCTTGGCTGGGAACAAGTGGCACAGGCTGTCTGGGCTCACAGGGACTCCTAATTCATCAATGAAGATGGGTAGAACATGAATATGTAGAAATGCTTGGTAAATATTTACCCTTCTGCAACAATTACTGCTCTTTCCAAACTAGCCTAATTCCCTCATACAGATGGTATTTCCCATGAAGCAGGTAAGAAACATTCCTGAACCTGGAGGGGTAATTCATCCTACAAGAAGTCTTACTGATTTCAGGGGGAATATTTGTAGAGCAGGGAGCTGCCTAACGCTAGGAAGGAAGTCAAACATGATCCTGAACAAAATGAAGATGGATGTTTCCAAGCGTGCGTGCATATCACTGACTGTAGTGAGGTACAGCAATCACTATGACTGGCTGCCCAAACAGCTCGGTCAAGTTAGCTCACCTTGTGCCAGACCATGGGTACAGTTCAGTTTAAGATGAAGCCACTTAAATTTAGGCATTTGCATGTAAATGTATTTGTATGAGCAAGGATTTGAAGCAGCCATTTGAGTCAGTGGAGACCTGGCGCTTGGTTCAGCTACCCAAGCACCATCCCCTTTGCAAAGCCTTGCTGTTGAGTTCTCCTTGGGGGGGGCTGGTAAATACAGCAGGCACAGGACCTGCCAGAGACCCCCTCACCTCTGGGGCATCCCCCAGAGGCCAGCAGGATAACTAGGGCATCTCACCTATGCTTAGGCAACTGAACCATGCCCTTGGGTCACATACAAAAACCCATGCCTGTACCTAAATGGAGGTGGTTTAGTCTGGAGCTGATTAAGACCGATTAGGACCTACCCGTGGTACCTCTGCACTGGAGGTATGCTCCTGCCATTCCTTCTTCTGTGTGCATGTGAGCCACAAGAAATGAAAAGTAAAACTGTTTCTGGGTTCCCAGGTACTGACATCTGTGCATGGGGTATGACACATCTCTGTCGCTATTTTGGCATTCGCAGGAATACTAACTTTGGGCAGAAGAAAAAACAGCCTTAATTCAGGAAACCGAACAATAATGACAGGCTCTTCTATGTATACATCACTTTTTTTTCCCAGAAGATACATTAACAGGTATCCACAATGTGTATGCAAGCTACTTATCTCCTGATAAACACATACTTTTATTTTCCAACACCTGGCATTTAAAAAGGTTTGACCAGTCTAACAGCATTTCTAAGGCAGAAAAAATACAAAGCTTTTTAATATGCAAAATGGAAATAATTATCTCATTTTGCATATTGATCCCTCTCAGAATGCTTTGAGGCCTGCAGGGAGCTTGCATAAGAAATTCTGATGAATGTATTTTGTCATTCTCCTCTCAGAAACAAAATGGCATAAATAAAATAAATAGCAAAGTAGTCTCTCTCTACTGCATGACACAGAGGCAAAAGTGGCATAAATCGTCTTTAAATGTCCATGGGGAAAGTGCTTTCAGAGCTCTGTTTGCCTATCAGTTTACAAATGAGGGTTTAATCTTTGCATGTCAAAGAAAACAAGTAGGACACAGGGAAGGTTTATTAAAAGCCACAATTAGTTTGCTTCAGATCTGAACAGTAACCTGGTTCTTGGAAACCTGTCGAATGAAGGCCCAGCTGTTTCATTTCAAGCCTAAATGGAGGGTACCGGAACACAGCGTTATTAACTCCTCCGTTTACACTCAATGCATTTGCAGCTTGTTGTTACGGCAGGGCAGAGCCGACATTCCCGGTCTTAGCATGCCTGGATGTCTTTTACTTATAAACTGAAATCTGAATTTTATTGGTGCCTAATACTTGGGTTAGAGACAATTACACCATCTAATGCCTTTTTTTTTTTTTTCTAAATTACTCCTATGTAGTCTCAACCTTAACTGCACACTGATATGATTTGTATCTTGTAAACTGTCAGAGGACTGAATTTTTATTGTGGATGTGAAGACTGCAATGAATGTGTGACTCATTACCGCATCTTTTATTGATGAGGCTGGGGGTTACACTGCAGGACATCAGCAGAGGAAGAAAGATGATTTGCAAATTAAACTCTGTGCAAAGAATAGCATCTTGCGGGAGGCTACAGCCATGAATTAGTTGCCTCTCAGGGTGGTTGGTCTTTTACAATCATGCTCTCACTGGTTTAGCATTTTTCAATCTTCAGTCTGATTTTCTTTCCTAGTCATAGTCAATTCTCTTTCTCTTTGCCCAGCCATGTTCTCATTGCTCTATGCTGAAATGAAACCACTTAAATACAAAACACACGGTGGTAGGCATTTCACTATTTGTCTCTCCTTGAGAGCCTTTTCATGTAGTCAGTCAATGCAGAAGTAAATCACTGCTCCTGAATCTCTCTTCTCCAAACACCTAGATATCCTGATTTTCTCACCTATTTTGTTTTTCTTCCCCAGATTTCTAAACCAAACCAAACCAATATCCAGGCACTAACTCTGGCCAAACTGTCATATAACATAAATTATTTTCCTTGTGCGAAATAAAAATAAACCCACAGCTTGATGAACACCAAGGGCTTGACAAAGTCCATGCATTTCTCATGAAGTAACAAGATCTTTCTCGGCTCTCCAGAAAGCCACCTCTCCCTTAAATTTCCACACACCAAACCAGCAATGAATGAACAGAGCCATGTAGACCTACAGTTTAAGTTGGCAACCTGCAGTTATCTCAGGTGAGGCTTCATGCAGACTCTAAGAGGAGAAAGGGCTGCAGGTAATTTTAAACTATTTACGCTCCCTCCCAGCGCTGAGCTGGTGCAGGGACCGTGGGATACTTGGGAGTCAATTAGAGAAGGTGCAGTTCTGGGCTTTGGCTAAAAGGAGTTGTTCATGGGAGATTTTTGTCAGGAGCTGTTTCAGCAGTACTTGAGAGACAAAGTGAATTGGAGGGGATCGAGAATGGGGCAGAAGAAAAACTGAAGACTGCACTTATAACCAGTGTGTTTACTGAGCCGAGGGAAAAAAGAGAATGGGAGTAATTGGAGAGCATTACAAGTTTCTTTCCAGAAAAGAGATGAGTGAGGAATGAGAATTATCCAGGACAGTTGGGAAGGCACCTTTATCAAAGATAAACTGAAACTTCATATGCAACAATCTTACCATGGGCTACAGCTACAACAGAACAAATGATCTTATCAATCTGCTGGGAAGACATGATGAGATGTATCGCCGTAGACCTGTTGCAGTTTCTCTTTGTTTTGCTTTCTCTAGGTGCCTCCCATTTCGTTTACTCTTTTATTGACATATTGCAAATTGAAAGGAGGGTAAAGTTAGCATATCTTTCACTAACTGGTCATAGGTAACCTCTTGGGTAGAGTGAAAGAGACGTGACTTCAATAAAGACATCAAACTGAAAATATTTTTTCCTCCATTAAGTTTTTTCTATCATCTCAGCAAGATTTGCAGTCAATGAGTCCACTTTCTCTTTGCCATGATAATCATGTTCCTATTTATACAACTACCTCTTCCTACCTGGGATTAAGAAATACTAGCTAAAATCTAGTTTTAATATTACTGGGAGGAAAATGTCTAACATATAAATGTGTCAGCATCTGTGTGTGCATGCACACTTTGCAAATATGTGTGTATATATATATATATTTGTGGGCTGCAGAGAGGAGAGGGTTTTAGAAGCCTCAAGCCTTGAGGTCCAATCAATGTTCATCTAGACGGGAATGAAATAAGTAGCTTGCAAGCTCCCACAGATAAACACCCGTGTGTTTCAGGAACATATGTTGGCTGCGCTTGTGAAGTAACTTGCCCTTCAAGTCTCTTTCAGGTGACAGGCGGGACTGATACCACTTTTTCTCAATCTGTGACGTCCATCACTAGTTGTTGGCAACAAAAGCGATCTGCACAGCTCTGTATTTTGAATCCAACAAGAAACTAACAAATATTTCACATCTGGCTCTCTTGCACAAGTAATCTATCACTTCAAAAGTTATTTTTCTGTTAAAAAATAACAAGTATTTTTGCTCACAGTCACTAGAGCTATAATTTTTTCTTTAAAAAATACGAAAGCAGGGCTTGTGCTAGATGCAGGTACATTTGTTCTGTACCACTTCTGACACTATTTAGGGGGAAAGTAATACTGAACTTGTGGCAAATGACTCTGGACTGAAACTTAAAAATAATATAAATCTATTTAATGCTTCTGACTATTTAAACTATATAGTAAATATTAAATTTCAATGTGATGACTACTCTGAGACCAGACAAGGATTCAGAGATCAAATATAGGCAAAAACCCTCTTGCAGAGCCAAAGGCAATTGTCAGGACTTTTTGTTGTCACCATATATGCTACTGCTTTGGAAAGACCAGACAAACTTGACCCTATCTAGGAAGGGTCATCTTTCACTTACAGAAAACGATCCCTCAGGTCCCATCTTGCAATCACGTTAACCAGAATAAATTATGTTAGTTAAAACCAGTCGCGCTGTCCTCAGCTTCACTCAATGCTCACAATGCAATGAACACTTTGTCTGGCTGCATCTTTTTCCTCCTCACAGCTGTGATAAAGACACACAGCTCTTTAAAAAAGACAATATTGAATTTTGCCATTTCTTTATTGTTTGTTGATTATTCGATCTTGGGGTTACCGATACACTTAATTTTTCATTAGCACACTTTTGAAAAGTTTTGAGGAACTTTGCATAGCTGACCTTTCACTGCATAGGTGGAGTCTAGATAAATTCATAAATATTTTGCCAGTATATCCTAGTGTCCAGAAAAATCACAAACCACCTCGACTAAATAATAAGCACACTGAATGTCTCCAGTAACCGAGTTGCTGGTAGACCAAATGCTATATTTAAAAGGCGGAATGAGCAAGTTTTAAGCAGAGGTACTCACAAAAAAAGAAGAAAAGGAAGAAGGAGAAGATGACAATATCATTTAGCATCAATTATTTTGGTCATGCCTGAATGAGCACGCAGAGCTAACCACCCCAAGCCATCGCTAGTTTTAAGCATGTGCTGACATCACTGCTCAGTCTGTTCAGTGTGGTGCTACAGTCAGCTTGATTTTGGAAAAAAGGTTTGCAGGGTACCTTTTGCAGCTGTGGCTGAGTTAACAGCTCATCGAAGTAGCGGCAAAACAAAGACTGTCTTCCAGGACAATGAGATGCTATCCACGACTTCTGTAAAATTAAAAACAGAAGTGAAAAAATGTGGCGCTCAGGAATATCTAAGGCATTTCCTGCTGAAACAGCTATTCTAATAGAGGCTATCTTCCTATCAGTTGAGGGTATGTGGCAGATTAAACATATGTTTCTGAAACACACTGGGAGCCCACTGAAACCCAACCAGTCTATAAATGACATGCAACCTTCTATTTTTTTCTGATGCTGCTAATGTACCTCTCTTTAAAAGCTTTCTAAAGAACTATTATTTTAACCTACAATGGATTTTTACTGCTGTTAGCTTCCACAAACACTGCACAAAGAAAGAATAAACCCATTACACTCATTTTTTGTGCTTTTGTCCTTTGATGAGCATGGGGAGGGAAAAAGAGAACGAAATATCTCCCACAGGCAGCAAGTATACCTAATAAGCGTGCTTGTGTTCCTCTAACAGGAACAATTCATTCTCAGTTTTAATGATAGTTACTTCTAATGTGCCCTGTTATTCTCACAATTTTATAACAGACTTCAACACCTTCAGCAATGCGACCACGAGTCCTTACCAGTGTACATAACCCATGTGTGAGAAAATTTAAATTATTCCACAGCTTCCTTTGCTGAATGGCATCATAGTGAGCCATGTTTTATTCATCAACCACAAGCCTGACTTTTAGAAAAAATTCTTCCCTGCTGTTTAAAACAGCAAAAAGAGCCTTTATGTCAGTCATTTGCTCTATAAACTGTAGCTCTGGGGCAGACTTTGGCCTGGAGTAAAACAAGAGCATCTTCGTGGAGGTCAATGCAGACAGAGTATCAGAAACCTGCCGCAAACCTGTGTTCAGAAACAGGATGATAATGTCAAGTGCTTTCTGCCACAGAGGATGCAGCTTTCCTCACCAGAATAGAAATCTTTTCTGGAATGCATACTGTGATTTTTAGGGTTAGTGATCTCTACACCCCCATTCATTGTACCCTACACTCTCATACGGCTGCATGCCCTCGAGTTTTCTCTTCTTATGAATGCATCCAAAGGCTTCTGTGGCAAAAGCTTCCCTGCAAAAAAACTCCCTTTTGGCATCATCAGTACAAGTTATTTTGTTAAATGTTCTGCAGTAGGTCAAACAACGAATATGGACTTTGTACAATTTTGCAATAAAGCACTGAGAAATGCAACAGTGAGAGGAAACAGCTCGTCTCTACCAGGCTGAATGGCTGAGGATGGATCTCTGATCTGAGGATGCAGTTAAACACCTAAGAAATGTGTCCTAAGCAGTCACAGCTCCTTCCTGCTTGTGTCTCAAGGCTCACTAATGCCATAATTGTATTTAGATTACCGCTGTCCTATGTGTGCAATAAAACCGTATCTTTGCAATTTACCCCTGACATACTTATTCAGTTGTATAGGCAGACTACGGAAGGCAGAAACACAATGTGCTTCTCATGCATCTGTACAATAAATAACTGCGTCAAAGGGTAAGCAGACAGGGAAGGCAGGAAGACTTACTTTGATCCTTTGCTGCTTCTGTGTGCGTGCACTGCGTGCAAGTCACAATCTAGTGATTAGAAACTATGAGAAGAATTGACATTTAAGGATGAAAAATTATTCTATGCAAATTTCCATATTCACCACTCAGGATGTACCTACAACAAAAATAAATTGTGCCTAATTACTACCTGCAGAGCTATGGCTGTGCCTCTATCTAAGTTAATAGCAGCCACAGACAGACAGTCAAGAATAAAATTTGGCCAGCAGTCAGGATGAGAACCTGTGGAGAAGTTATGTTTACCACATCACAGGCAATACAGTAGGGTTAAAACCAGCATCCTTCATCAATAATTTAGCTACGAGGCAGACTCGATTCTGCATCAGAAAGCTCCAGCAGGAAAACTAAAACTCGTACTCTTTATTCTGGCATTCGACGATGTTTACTGCTTTATTAGAAATGGCAATAGGAAAGTGTTTCCCCTCTTTCATCTCACACTCATGAATGTGTCTTTCATAAGGAATAAATTGGAACAGCCCCCAGTTGGTAACAAATTTCTGGTCATTAGTGCTGACTAGGGCTGAATTTTAAACCACAAATTTCCTCCTTCAGTTCCAAAATGATTTTGCAACAATCCCTGCATCATATCCAAGAAGCTGAGACTATGTAGCTCTCTTGGTTTTAAAGTTTAGGGGGTTTGTTTATTTTCTGGAGATGCTCTTCTATTGGCACCGTGAATAGTCTGCCTCAGCAGGCTCTACTAACGAAGCTGCAAAGTGCTTTGGTCTACTGAGGAAAACCAAACTCCTTACCGGCACTTTTTAGAGTATCTCAGACAAGTACCTGGTAAATCGCTGAAACAAACAACAGTCATACAGCCACCAGCTGTTGGTGGATTACCCAGCGTGGCAATACACAGGGCTGGACGTGGTGGCATTCATGGTGACCCTACGAGCCTGGTGAACTTGGTTTTGGAGCAATATAGTCAGGCAGGCACCATGCTGTAGCACTGCACAAAGTTGGCATGGGTCTGGATATGTTAGAGAGGAGAGAATACAGATGCCAAGTCAGCTCCACTGCAGCAACATTTCATTCAAGTTCCAGCTTTTGCATTTGACCTTTTTATTTTCCCCTTCATGCTGTTACATCTTCTGGCCTTTTTTTTTTTTTGAGTGACAAACCAAGAGATAAGGTTTTGTAAGTGGTTCCAGTAAGGAGAAGCCAGTGAAGTAGCTAGCCATCATTGGTACAACTTTTTATTTAGAAGAATGTCCAAATAGAAAGAAAAAATATTGGTTTCTGGTTTCATCTTTTCTCACTTACATAAGTAACATGGAGCTGACTATACTACACTCTAAATACTCTTCTCTTATAAATAATACTGCTACTATTTTAACTTTCCCATTTCCGGGTCCAAAGCAGATGACACACAATGTCTCTGCTCTGCTGGCTGCAAGAACCAGGAAAAGAGTAACTAATTCAGCCTCTTCCTTCTGAGAATTGCCTGCCAGCAGTACGTGATTCAAGGACCTTATCCTTGCAGAGAGGCAAAGTCAGGGGAAAGACTTCCATCACACCTGATTAGAACCCCTCTCGGGCTACTGAAAATTATTCACCAAAGAGCTTAGCAGTGAATAATGTGTGACAGTCAGGCTGCTCATCAGCATCTTCAGAGGAGCAGTCCATCACCAAGCAGCTTCCCTGATGCTGATTAGCCCTGATTAGGCACCTCCTGAAGCTTCGGCGGCTTGCTGGTTCAGCTGCGGGACGGAGTCTCTCCTCTCTGTCCCTCTCCACCCCCAGCACTTCAGGATGCTGTTGCCAGGGCAACTTCTTCTACAGAGGTTTTAGGTTCAAATTCCAACATTTACCTGTTCAGCGTTCATAACTCCTTATTTTCCCTCCTTTCACTGCCTGCTTCAGTAGGCCTCTCTCAGCAAACCCAGCTGGTAGATACTTACCAAACACCCAGGTGAAAGGGACTTGACCATGGGTGAGGAGAACGTTTTTCTAAAGCAGGGGAGAGCTGCAGAAAATACGCTCAGTCAGCCACATAGCTTCAGCCCATTCATCTCACGTCTGGTGCTCCACACTCTTGAACTCCATCACTCCCGCCCTTACAACTAGTCCCAGCCACAGTGGGTTATTTTGTGCTTTTTGGGCTTTGGGCACCGGGACAGTTTGGACACACGCTGGGTATTAACACTAACACGGGCATTACCTGTATGAAAAACTGAATGACAAAAAGTATACAGGCTACAAAAAGGCATTTGAGCCCTGGACAAAAAGGCCAGAGGGTACCAGGATCCTGTTGAACAGATGTGATGTTCTACTTCATGCAAAACTCGGTGGTTGAATCAGGGAACTTTGGGGTAATTTTCTATGTTCACAGTGATGCACAACATTCTTCTTTCCTGAAAGTCAGGTGGACTTAACACTGAAGGGGGTGTTCACACTTTTTTAATCCAGTACCTCAACAGAATACACTCTTGTCATGGCCACACACAGATGCTATACAATATGCATTGTGCTTTTTTCCTTCATAATTTAGTGTTATTCTCTCATCCAGAAAACCTGTTTTTCCAAAATAATACATAGACCCAGCTCACTCGCACATATCACTTACATTTCCAAGCTGCCTTGCGCTGCCTCTGCTTGAGGCAGAAATGTATGCCCCTGTACTTCATAAAATTATCTTAAATGAAGGATCTACTAATTTCAACAAAATTTAATCCAACCCATAGTGAGATCATCTACTCTGTCAAGCAATTAACACATTTTAAATGGTCAAACTGCATCTGAAACCTGCTCATTCTAAAGGAGACTGTTTCCTGACCTTAACTAAATAATTCACACCTGCAAACACAACTATAATTGCAGCCTAGTAGCTCTGAAAGTGCTTGTTCCAGAATGGATATGTGAGGCTTATTCTGAAGCCCAGAGGCAATCACATTTATTATGTTTCGCAATTGGCAATCACAAACACAATAATTAAAATCTGCTTTGAAGAAAAACCCTTTCCAGCTTCACCTGTTTGTCTGGGAGTCCAAATTTTTAAAGGGGAAGGAAAAGGAATGACAAAAGCAAGACATCTACGTTGGGCATATTTCAGACTCAGGAACCACAGTGAAGGAGCAGTTCAAAATATATCACGCTGTTCACTTAAGGAGTAGAAAAAAGAAAGTGCCCATAGGTTTTAAAATGTCATGACGTTCTTGTATAGAAAGAAAAGTAAGAACAGAATGTCCAGAAAGGTCTCTGTTTTCACTTTCAGGCAAAATTGCAGCAGACCTTACAAATTTAGACAACCAAATATTTAATTAAATTGCTGATCAAAGTTTCTATCGAAGGTGGAAAAGGACTGGAAGGTGGTTTTCGTCTTGTCCCTTTATCAAGCATAAATTTCAGCCCTGCATTAAATACATTTTAAAAAGAGCATTACATTGTGAACGGGGTCAGTGGAGGCTATGTGTCTTGATTGGTAGAGTACTCTATTCCCCAGTGGCACTGGCTGCCTTTTTACATTGAATTTCTAAGCCATCCTTTATTGCAGCATGTATCTGTGAAAGCATTCACTGGTGCAGACAATAACAAAGCACAAACAAAGGGTGTGTGTATTTTAAGCCATATATTGTAAATACAGAAAAGATGACCTTAAACTACTTATCACAGTAGGAAACGGCAAAGAACAATACTCAGGTTCACTTGTTTGAAATTTTGTGTTTAGGGAATTGTTTGCCTGGGGAAAGAGGTGAGGGAGAATCCAGTGTTTCCTGCTCTCTGGTTGGCCTTAGTTTGGGGTTTTTGAAGGGTGACACACAGCACAGTAAGCCAGCCGTTGTACGCACTCGGAAAACACCAACTGAAATTCCCACTGAAAGTTTTAAAAATAGAAGTGTTGCAGGAGCTAAGACTGCTCAGTGAAGGCTATTTTTCTTTAGCCTTTAGAAAGCTCTAAGAAAAAAGTGCCTAAGTTATCATTTTCCTCTGCTAAAGCCCATGCTTTACCCAATTTAGGCCATGTGGTTGCCCTGAGCACAGTTGGTGAAGGCAGCCCTCCCCACCGCCATGTCTGGCCAGCACCATCAAGATGGAGCATAATTCACAAATAACTAATTAGGGCTGTAAAAAAGAAATAACAGGCAGGATTACCAGGTTTCTCCTGTTATGGGTAAAATCCCCAGGACCTCACAGTCAGGGGATGAGTCCTTCAAAGAGTATTTTTCCTTTGGGTTTGTGTATGAGAGGAATTACTTCACTCCATTTTGGTTTCCTTAGCACCCAAACTGATCAGGAGAAGAAATGCTGTTTCCTTCCAGAGCCTGCCTGCTTGCACAGCACATTGCTGGCAAGTTGCCCCAGGGGTTTTCTGAGAAAAGAAGACAAAAAGGGAAAAAATGGGGAAACTGGGATTTCTGAAGACAGATGGTCTCTCTGTGTCTTCCACCCAAGAAGAGAAACAAAAACAGATAGTGGTGAGAAGAAAAAAATAAAAGAAGAGGCAAAATCAGTGCTTGGAGGGAAAATGATACGATAAAGGCTGGGACCTGCAGAAGGAAAGAGGGCTGGATCTTACCCAGGGCTAAAAGTAGGAACTATGAAAACCTGCACAGTGAGCAGGGAGCTGCCTGAATTCCGCAACAGGGGCTCAAAGCAGAAAGATAGGGCTGAAGTCTACTCTGGGGCCAGCAGTCTTGCTCTCTCCTGGGAGGAGGCATCAGCCTAGTCTATGGAGGGGGCGGGGGGGGAGCTACCCCCACCTCCAAACAAAGGCTCTTTCCACTTGCTAGGAGCACCAAATCCGGTTCCATGGTTGTCTGGGGGGATTTTTTTCCTGCCTCTCCAACCGGTGCAATGGAAATTTCAATAAGGCTGTATGGTTGTGTGCCCTCCCAGCCTACTTGATCCACTTTATATAATTTACCTTAACAGATGTCGGCCCAAGTGTCGGAGAGCGTGACCTGTGCAATAGGCTAGTGATTACACCAGCCACCCAGCTCCATTTTCTAGCCCACAGGTCAATGAGTACCTCAGAAAAAACCACTTTAAACCAGCACTTTTTTCTCAGCTGAGGAGGACTGGGTCCGTGTCGTGGTTTAACCCCAGCCAGCAACTAAGCACCACGCAGCCGCTCACTCACTTCCCCTCCACACCCAGTGGGATGGGGGAGGAAATCGGGAAAAGAACTAAAACTCGTGGGTTGAGATAAGAACGGTTTAATAGAACAGAAAAGAAGGAACTAATAATGATAATAATAACACTAATGAAATTACAACAGTAATAATAAAAGGATTGGAATATACAAGTGATGCACAACGCAATTGCTCACCACCCACCGACCGACGCACCCGTTAGTCCCTGAGCGGCGACGCGCCCGTCTCAGTTCCTAAAACGTCACATGGTATGGAATACTCCGTTGGCCACTTTGGGTCAGCTGCCCTGATTGTGTTCCCTCCCAGCTTCTTGTGCCCCTGCAGCTTTCTTGCTGGCTGGGCATCAAAGGTTGAAAAACCTTGACTTTAGACTAAACATGACTTAGCAACAACTGAAAACATCAGTGCGTTATCAACATTCCTCTCATACCTAGCTCAAAAGCATAGCACTGTACCAGCTACTAGGAAGACAATTAACTCTATCCCAGCTGAAACCAGGACAGTCCAAAAGAAAGGACCAAATCCAAGAATTCCTCATGCTGTTCTCAGAGCAATCTACCTTATAGAAAGGGCTCACCCCAGATGATTGTGGCAACTTGCAGAAAAGTTGCAGGTCCTTCCAGCACAAGGATCCAGAAACTTCGTGGTTTGCTATACCCTAGGGAAAGGATCTATTTTCAGAGTTCCCAGCTGCTCAATAACAAGCATAAACTACAAGATAAGTCCCCCAAACTCCATAATCCTAGGAAAGAAGCTGTGTACTCCCTTCAGTACTTCATATCAAAGCCGTTCCCCATGCTCATGTCTATTTTCCCTACAGCTCAGAGGTAGGGAGGACATCCACATGTCCCTGCCCAGGTAAGGCCAGGTCAATACCCAAAGCCAGCAGCCAAAAAGTGCTTCCAGATCCAAAAAATATCCCTGTTTTTTCACCAGAAAAGAGTGGCATGATTTAAGCACCAAACTTCAGAAGATAATTCACAAATACAAATAGCAAATAAAAACTGAAAGGGAGCTTTGTCTACCCCAAACATGAACACCAAGTCCAGTTTGCCACACAACTCCTCCCATTCAAGGAAGCCTGAGCTTCTAAATAAGGACAGAGATTTTTACTAGGCTATAGGGTACCCGAAAGTTAAATTTTCCAGTCCCCGAGTTCCTTTGTAGATCAAGTATTTAGGTCTCTGCTTCCCTCTGCAGACCCATACACGTAGGGGGTAAATTCACCCCACAACAGAGACACAGTCTCTCCAAAGCACCTCACAAGGTATCGGGAACGGATATTTCTCATCGCCGGCAACAGCAGCAGATTTTTCTGTGACTTTGTAAATGAACGCTGAATTTGCTGAAAACCGTAAAGGGGGGGAAGATCTATGAAGTGAAGGGGGAGGGAGAATTATTATGAAGCGAAGCAACAGGTACAAGCAGCAGACAGAAAAATCACAATTACAGCAGTGGGCTACTGATTATTTTTCCTCACTAGCAACAAACTCTTCATTAACAAAACGTAGCAAAAATGTCAAGACTAACTCATGTTTAACTCGAGAAAATGCAAACGCCTTCTCCCCACCTGGCGTGACAATGGCTGAATATGGGAACGGTACCGGAGGGCATCAGGCAGCCCCCCGGGGCTGGGGGGGAGCAGCTGGGGGGCATGGCTGGCTCTGGCTCCACTTATTCAAAGCAGTGCCATCTACTGGGGCCAGTTTGGGGATGGAGTCTCTTCCAAAGGTCTGTTACTTGATTTTTGTTCCTGTTCATAACTCATTTCGGTGTTTTGATAAGCAAGGCGATGGCTGATGAATGCTAAAGGTTTTAGAAGTACCCTGAGCATTTTATTAAAATGCCTTCCAAAATGTTTTCTAAAGGGTAAACTGCTCCATGCAGTGCTCAGTTTCTTTAGATTTTTTGAATCATGAGGGAGATGAGGGATTATTTTTTTTAATTTATACTCTCCAGTGCAATAAAACCTCAATCAGTAAAGCACTTAAGCAAATGCTCACCTTTAAGCATCCAAGTGGCTTCTCTGATGGTGGTGGAAATAATTGCATTTGCTTAAAGTCCTGTAGAGCAAGATGTGAAATCAGGGTAAAAAAGAAAAAGAACATGTTTATAAAAGTATCTGTCTCTTATTTACCAAGGAATCACACAGACACATTCTAGATTCAGAATCATGCATTTAAAAAAAGCAATAAGAAGAGTATGTGAAGCAAAAATTTAGTCTTATGTGAAGAAAATATATATTGTAAAATCACTCCACTGCTTGAATTAGAACTAATAGAAAATGGATCATTTAGGTCATTAGCAAGTTAATATTCAGCAGTTCAAAAATTCTTCTATTATTTGTTTAAATTATTTATAGACTTCACAGAACTGATGCTTATAACCTCAAACCCTTCCTGGACTGTTTAGCATACTAAAAATCTTTCTCCACTTGTGTGTTTAAGAGCATCAAGAGCAATAACAATGCTAATTTTACAACCTTTATAACAGCTCTAGTTTTACACTTGAGAAACTCAGATACAGAGAGTGCCTAAAGCCAGAATTTAAGCTCTGCTTATCAATCTTGGGTGACCAACCTGAGCTACTTATGGCGTCTGTCTCAGATATAAAAGATGTTTGCCTTATCACTTTATGGACTGTACAAAGAAGCTGAAGAGGGAATAATTTTCAAAAGAAAAATAAAGGTTCTGTAGTGAAATTATCATGCTGAGGTTTTTTAAAAGAAACATACTTTTAGAACAACTTGTAATTAAATTGTGGACTTCAGTGCTACATTTTGTTAGGGATGTCAAAAGTATAAAAATATGTTCCAAAACGATTATCTAAATTCATGGATGATAACTCCATCAAAGAGCTATAGTGCTATATTCCTGGTTTTCAGAACTGCTTCTTTATAGTCTTATGAATATTCAAAGCCCATTTTCAGTCAGCTCCTGCATCAGTTGTGTGTGCTCAGCACCACCACAAATCTATCCCTAGGTCTTTCATGCTGTTCTCCAGGCAATGTGATACACATCATTAGTGGCCAACTGTGATCATTTTGTCTTGCGGCTTACTGCCACATCTACAGAAAGGTTCTGAGCACCCATGCGCAGTGTGATCGCCTCTGTAGGCAGCCAGGGAATCTCAGAAGAGCCACTCAGCTCCTTCAGAGCACTGAAAGTTGCTTAAATCCCTGGTATCCAATTTTTGCCAGCACATTTGCCTAAACCCCACTAGGATGGGATTTCCCTAAATGCTGGTGATCCCTCCAACATCTACTCCAACAGACAGCATCAGAGCACACTTCTAGGAGAAGCTTCGTGCTTCAAAGGGAAACTATTGCTTTGAAAGGAAAAAAAAATAACTGCTAAAATTAAACAGCCTTAGGTTGGTTGATTCAGGACCTGATGAGTGGCTACAGCTGTCATGGGAAACTGTTCAAACTGAGAGAGATAAGGAGTATCTAATTATCCGCCCCAGCAGTGAGCAGCACCACAAACACCTATTTCCAGCCACACAAGAGCCACCCGACAGCGCTTGCTATCTGTACCAGATCCAGCGGGTCGTGGTGCCACACTGCCGATTCTGGGATCGGAAGCTTTCATTTCATAATCAAGTTCCTACATCAATTCTCCCAGAATCCTATGTCAGTGATTTAAGAGCTTGTTAAGGAGGAAAGCAGTGAGGACATAAACACAAAAGGCTGAATTTAATGAAGAAATAATAGGGCATGAAAAGCAGCTCCATGGTTAGGAAGGTATCTGTACTGATCTTCTAAGAGCGGAGCAAGAGTGCAAGCACGAGAAGACTCTGGCAGGAAAGCAGATAGAGACAGACAAGATTTGGAGACCAGCCAGCCTTTCTTACTGGAAAAAAAAAACTAACTCATTGCAGCCTTGGAGAATGTGATTGCTCCTGCGGTTTGCTACCACTGTTGTGTGACAATAAGAGGGCTGGATGTGTGACCGGCTGACGTGGGAGGCAATGTGAAATTAGGTTTTATCATGAGAATAAGTGAACATGCAGTGAGAATAGTGGCCCACTAACTGGAAGATCACTGAGTGCCCACTGGACACTACTCAAAGGACCTTTCGGTTTCTCATTCCCCAAGCAAATTGCACAGGTTTGAATCCTTCAGTTACTGAAACACGGTGTCTTTCTCCCTAGGAAGGGAAAACTAAGTCCATCTGAGAACATAGCAAGAAATAAGTTGAATTTAGAGGAAAAAATGGGATTATGATTAATTTAATTTTATTTTGTATTTTACATGTGAAGTGCATGATATTGTACTTTATCTCATTCTGAACTAAAACACAGAACTGATACAAATACCTTTTTCTGGAGAGCAAGCATGATGGGGAGTCCTGAGGCATCCTTCAGTCTTACACAGTCATATATATGCCTACACACATACACGTATATGCCTGTATTTTGAGCCCACATCTGACAGTACCTCCTAGCATTAATGGATTGTCTCTGGAGCAAAGGAACAAGATTTTAATCTGTTTGTGGGATTAGTTCTTGCAATGTGCAACACAGCTGGAACTGACTTTTTACCATGAGGAAAATCACACTACTGTGCAGTTACATTCTCCCTGTTAAATTTAATCCCACGTATTTTTATGCCTGTCACAAATAGATAGGATTATTACTGGAAGTCTCCCACAAGTGGGAATCAAATGCATTATTATGTCTTTGAAGACGAGTGGGTCTGTCACTGATGTCCTGAAGTTTTTTGCAGAACGCAATGCCTGGTTATCTCCCTACCAGCTCTCAGCCACTCCACTCCCCAGGCAGAAAACTGTGATTCTAATGATCATTTTTAGATCCCTGGGCTCAAGAGAACACAGAACAATCTCCAGCCCGATCCTGCGGGACAGTCAGGCTGAACAGATCTTAGGGAGCCCAGCCAAGGTACAGGCACAAGCCTGGTGTGCTCCCCAGCCCAGCCTTGCTGGTCCTGCTCCGGCATGGAGGCAGGATGCGTGATGGCAGCCAGGGCATGCAGAGCTTGCTGGGGTACTGCAGACCCGGCTTCTGCCGTGCCCTGGGTGTAGGCCTGTATTTGCTGGGCCAGGAATCAAGCAACAAAGCACGCACTTACACAAATGCTTGACTTCAGCCATATGTTGAAGTTTCCAGAATCAGTGAAATAAAAAATAACGGGATTTCAAAGTGTTTCGAATCAGCCACATACTTAATTTCTCAGCTGAATCATATTTCAGTTGTGTTTCATCATAAAATATGAAGGCCATGGGGGGGGAGAGTTTTTAACTGCTTTTGGTACTTCTGAACAAATCTCTGGAATCAGCCATCTTGTAAAATATGTATGTGCAGAATTCCCTAAACTGAGCGGTCACTAAAATTCACAAACTTTCTGGTATGATAAAATCACAATTCATCCTGTTGGCAAACTCCAGGCCCAGTTTTTCGAGTAGAACAGTATTACCTGTATTGTTTAGGTTAGGGGGTTTTAGTGGTTTATTTGAGCTAAGAGATTCTGTTTTCCACAATTAACGTAGAAAATCTGTGTAGCTAACCACATGGGAAGGGTGCAAAAGACATAGTCAGTCTTATGTAAAACCTGGAAATGAGCATAGATAGACGTAAATAGCAAGCAGATCATACCACTATTTTAATTTGCCAGATTTTAAATTTGGCATATATGCCAGTACTTACCTTGTAACTACTAGCTAATAAAGTTAACATAGAGCCTTAAGAAAATCACCCTAAGAGTGGGGCCATTTAGCCACCAAACCCCAGGAATGGTCATGGCTCATTGTTTGAATGGCATGTCATTAAAGTACAACTCAAAATTGTTTAGAGGCATTCTTGCATGCGAAAACACCACGCCTGAAGAAAGAATGCTGTCAGGTAGGTCACCCAGCAGTTAAATGTTCAGAACCTGGAGATGTGGGCAGGAGCTCCAATCTCAGAGCTCCACCATCACATTATAAAAATGATTGATATTCCACAAGTTGCACTCTGAACAACATGTGCAAAGATAGCCTCAAGACTTCAAAGCTTAGACAAGAGTCATCGCGCGTTGATTGATGGCTCTGTGTCACGCTGGTTTATGGGTTACGACCACTGGAGACTTCAAAATGAACCAAGCCAAACATAACAGCATCCTTTGCTCAGTGAAGCAAGGATGCAGGACTC
The DNA here is from genome assembly GCA_013401275.1 of Pandion haliaetus. Classification (NCBI taxonomy): domain Eukaryota; kingdom Metazoa; phylum Chordata; class Aves; order Accipitriformes; family Pandionidae; genus Pandion; species Pandion haliaetus. Next base: position 28,049 of record VYZV01037044.1, on the reverse strand, counting down.
AGAAACCAAACTGTTCTGTCAAAAAATAAAATACTTAGCTCAAAAAATCTGTCAGACTTTCAACACTTTTGACAGCTTCCATATTCAATGCATGCAAAAGTGAGTCTGATGAATGCAGACAAAGCATCCAGAATGTTTCTTTGACATTAAAAATCCCTAATCTAGTATATTATCCTTAAATAATTCACACATCTCTTTTATGTAGGTCTCCCTCTCTTGGATGTCCTATAGAAGAAACATCCTCATTAAAGCAAACAAAAATAAACTACTCTTCTTATATTGGGTAGCATCAGAAGCTATCCTTACATGCAGTACAAGAGTATTCTAATACTTTAATGACACTGATGAACAGCATATATTACCTGAAAAATAGCTATCTTTTAAGCATACAAATATCAAGTGTGTTCATCCTGTATCAGGACTGTCATTTATTATGACAGGAGGAATTTTTCTCAGCATGTAAAATGAAACATATTATATTAATAGTCATAATTACCCAATCCTTCAAATTCAGCCATAGTTGTTATAAGGACATTGCTTTGTAAGATATTTGCTTTTAATTTGCAATCTTCTGTTCTTTAATTTCATTAGGAATCCTTATGTTTCACGTCATTCTTGTTGAAAAAGAAAAAACACATAAATTTGGATTATTAATATGTTGCTGAACTTTTCTCCATTTGGAAAGCTGCAAACAGCATAGAGTTTATGAACCCCCACCAAATGCAACAGAATAGTTTTAGATCAGACATAAGCAACCTAAGGAACGACACCAATCCAAAATGATAAAAGAATAAGTGACCATAATTTTCTTAATTTTGTGCTGAAGGCACACATAAAAGATTTTAACTGAGATTTAACAGTCAGTAGTCACTTTCCAAGAGACTTTTTTCAAGAATGAACATTGAAGGTTAAAAGGTAAGAAATTTCTATGAACTCAGAAACCATGCTGTCTGTCACACTTTTGTCATTCATACAGTTCAAGTCAAAGCCCAAACACATGACTGGTCATTTTTTATTCCTATAGCTTCCTCACTTCATATCTGTTTTGACTTTAAACTCTACTTTTCTTGTTGGGAAAAGCTGACAGCAGGATCCTGTCCTTCTGTCTTGCAGATGACATGTACAGGCGTGTACCTCAGCATCCCAAGGAACAAGGCTGGAGCTAAAGGAACAGAAAGTATGACACAAAGAACACAGACACCCAGAACATCATGTGTTTCCTTTACAATGTCTGGACAAGACGATTGTCCTCTACGAGAGCTGCTGTGAAGTAGAGTGGAAAAAGTATCTGTTTAGTGCAGAATTTTCAGATGCTTGTAAGATTTTTTAAAGCCTTACACATTACAATAATTTTGAATACTCCACCATCACAACCTAGCTCTTCTCCTATTAAATTAATAGAGATATTGCCCTACATTTTTATGGAAGCAGGATTAGTCACGCTCTTTAGAAATGAGGCTATTTATGCAGGGTTTTTTCAGACCTTCTATTCAACATCTGGTTGGACGACAAAGATTTCAACTAAAGACTTTTTTGTTTCTGCATATACATATGTTTCTTTATATATAGGTTACTATTCCTCATATATGGACTTGTGGGTGAGATTACTTAAAATGTACAGTTCTGAACCCATTTTACTGGTAGGCATAATAGAGTCTGGATATAGCTTGCCTAACTTCAGAAACTTGAAAAGGCGCCTACATTAGCAGTCTAATTGCTTTAGCTGCCCCAGTTGTCAATGAAGAGAGGTAGACATCCACCAAGGCAATTCAGCTGCATCTACGACTGCTGATACCATGCATATGCAGTTTTACACACACGAAGGGAGACCTTACATCTGGTAAGAAACCAGTTGCTACTGAAATATGGAGATAGTCCTGGCCAACATGTCTCGATCATTTAATACAAACTTTAACTGTGTGATACTCAGTCGTACTCGTCCCTGATAGGTGTAGTACCCTGATGTGAGAAGAGAGTTTGTCAGACTTGACCGATACGAATTGGCTGTTCAGAAAGGGTTTTTCTAATCATCTTTCTGCTATACAAGGGTTACACAAGAACAGAAGAAATGCACCCACAGGCTGGACAAATACAGCCTTCCACACCTCAGTATTTGGTTTTGTTGCCATTGTATCTTGAGGGAAAGGTAACAGACATTTGAAGCCCCAAAGTTATGTCTTAAAGCATGAGAGCTTCTTCCTCTTTAAAGCTGCCACGAGGAATGGCATAGTCCCCAGCCTGCCATGTAACACTGAAACACGGGTCAGTTGTTTCAGAACGGTGTTAATTCTTCAGAAAATGTGAATACTGCTATTTGTTTTTCTGCCGGTGGCCTGAAGGAAACAGGTTAACTGATTCTTTGACCTACGGGAATTAAAATACACAGCAACATCAACAGACCTTATGAATCCCAGATCAACTTCCCTCCTCCTAGTTATGTACTGGTGCAATCCTGTTGATGTGAATGGCATGGTTCCCAAAAGAGTGCCCAAATGAGAGGAGAAACACATCCACTAAACTCTGAGTAGATTTTTATCAATAAGATGAAAAAATCCAAAATAATATTTAATAAAGGGAGAGGACAAATTTCCCACTTCAATATTCCCACCTGCATCAGTTCCACTAACGTCACAACAGACAAGCTTGGCAGCACAGTGAGGCGTCTGGACGCCAGCTGTTGCTAACACCAGGTAACCTCATCCTGGTACTCATCCAGCTGTTCAAGTGCTCTTTTCTTATAGGGCTGGGAAGGGGTGCAGGTTTCAACCCATCTCAACCGAAGCTCCGGGATTTTTCAACCACTCAAAATATCTTTGTGACTGAAAATGTGAACAGAGTTTTCAAAATAAATGCATAAAATACCTTAAAAACATCTACCATTATGGATCCACCATTGTAAATGAAAGCTGGCTTTCTGTATCAGAAGACACAGGCAAGTGAAACACATAGACTTCTCTACTTCTGAAGAGTATCAGATTTTATGCTGTTAATGAATGTTCCTGATAAAATGTTGGTGGTAGTAATTTAATTTTTATACTCACAAGAAAACCTACTAATAATTTTTACAGCTTTGCCTTCCCTCACTGCACTATGTATAACTAAGTAAGGTCTTTTTACAACCATGCATAAAAGCAGCCACTGCCAAGAGAGAAATGTTGATAAGCCTTATTAGTAGGAGTTTCTTATTGCTCATGTATTTCAAATATAATGTTATTACTGCTAGCTAATAGGAATTGTGACACACGGACCTATTGCACTGAAAAAAAATTATAGCATATGTGTTCAAATTTTGCTTGTTTGTAGCATCTGGATTCCTTTCTTTAAGTTATGAAATACTCATATAAGGATTTCCCAGAGCCAAGCAGCAATAGACTGAAAAAGTAATATTGTTGGGCTTGCAGAATTTCAGAGAGGAATTTGGCTAATGATCACAAGTTCAACACTGCATGAAGATTTCTGAAGCTGCTTTCTGAAGCTTCACATCCAGAGAGATCTTCCTGTCTCCAAACAGATGTTTGTAAAAAGGAAACTGGAGTTATAATTTGGTTGGATAAGCAAATGTCTTCTGAACTGGGAATGGCAGTCTTCATGCAACGAAGTCCCAGCTTGAACAGCAGATGTGCCACTTCAGCAGAACTCCATTTATTTGTTCCAGATGAAAGGTCAAGATGTTTTAGTGCCTAAGTAGCACAGGGTAGCACTTGAGCATCCTGCTATACCACCAGTAGAGCCAAGAATTAAATTTTCAATCTCCAGTCTTCAGCTGGAGATGTGCATGTGCAACATGAAGAAATGCATGTTTCTTCTCAGGAAATGTAAAAATAATTGCACAAGTCTGGTTGTGTTTTGCTCTGACCTAGCTTCCTAGTTTCACATAGCCTCGGGGGGAGGCTGCAGTTGCCAGCAGCCCCAGGGGATCCATAATATGACAGTAGTGAATCCAAAGCAGTGAAGCAATTTTGTCTCAATCACATCCTGTGTAAAGGGGTATAGAAGATACATATATAAGTGTATACAGGGGTTTAAGAGCAAATGCATTTTTCCCAGCTCGCAGGCTGTTTTGTTTTGCTGCTGTGGTACAAACACTCAATAAATGGTCAAACGGAGGCCTGAGAAAGAAATGCCAGTTGAAAGATGACAGGTAGGAAATCCGTTCACAAAGTCCCTTTAAAAGAGGGTTTGCTTACATGCATAAAGAAGGCTCAATAAAGTGATCACACAAACAGTCTGTTGAATAACTTCACCTAACGCAAGTAGAGATGTTCACAAGAAGCTGTGCTACAAAGCATATGTCTGGCTTGAGTGGAAATATTTTCACATTTGTTCATCAAGACAGTCACTAAAAGAACCCCTGCTATTACTGTGGCATGAAGCTTACATTTGGATCCATAAATGCAATACATGACAACTTACTCTGTTTAGCTGAACTAGAATCCTGGATCCAGCTTTAAGAATGAGGTTCATCTATTGATGCAAAGGAATTAACAGAGAGCTGTGGACAACTTACATTAGTTTTTGGAGTGCATATTTTAAAAAGCATTTCTTTCCTACTATAATTTGGCAGTCACAGGGCAGGTCAACAGAAAAGGCTAGAGAAAGCAAATTCCTTTTCCACTCAGCACAGCTCTGAGGAAAAGGACCATAACTGCTCAGTTATCACCTGCTCATAGATACACGCACGCCTGCTGCCTGGAAGCTTGGACACATACTCTTCGCCTGTGATCCACAGGCTCTTCGGTTACGTTTGCTCTTGGGACATATCCATCTTCACCTCTGCTTTCTCATCAAGGCACAAACTGGTGTCTTGGCATACCAGTCCCCCACAGCACCTGGCACAAATGCTGAGGCTTCCTTTGGGAAGAAAGAAGGATACAGCTGTGTCAGGCACCCAAAATTAAGCAGTGCTCCCAAATTCTCTAATGTAGACTTAGGCTACACCCATGTTTAAGTTTCAGCCTCAGATACGTGAACAGCTTCTATCCCGTCTATACTGAGCAATGCTGCCTGCATTAATATTGTCTACATTGAGCTTGCTGGCAAAGTGGATTCTGCAGACAACTGGGAATCATGTATTAACATGCAAAGTAATGTTTGTAAGTAAATTCCATCTTTTCATATATATATATATAATGGGCACCAAACTCTTAACTGTTTATTACAAGTTTCTGTGTTCCCCCTGTGGCTCTAAACCAAATCTCATTTACAACTGGGAAGGTGTTATTCTGCGCAGTGAATACCTGACCTTTTATTTCTACAAAGTAATTTCCAGAAACAATGCCAAAACCATGTATTGCCACTGACAGGGTGACACTGCAGCATTTCATATGCATATTTTCTTGGGAAAAGTATTTGGAAAAAAGCTGTAGGAGTCCAATTAAACTTTATCACCTGACTGCATGCTCACAATAACAAGGTTGTGTATTAATATGACTGTGACCCCAACACACGCAGGGCTGGTCACAGTTATACAAACTGTAGGCTCCAACACTTCCTCTAGCAGGAAACTCTGCTGGAGAGAGGATACTTAAAGCAATTTCTGGAGTGTGATGGTAATGGAATGAAAGTGCTTTACTGGTTCGGGCTGCACTGGGGTATCGTGCTCTAAATGCGTTGCTGAATTAAAGCTATAGGACTTGTCATTCCATGTTTACATTTCACATTTCCCTTAGTGTTTATTTTGCTATTACATAAATACATCTGTGATGATTATCTCAACAGTATCCGGATGCAACCCAGACATTCATTAAATAACCATCACAAGGTTGGTAGTACTGTTCCTATTTTACAGATACCTGCAGGATTGTTCTTGACAACATATGGGCTGTGACAGCCAGGAGACTATGACGGGACATATTTATGATTAAAAATCTAGATGCGTCCCACAATACCAAAAGCTTTCATTGCCTAAGGTTGCTCACCGACTGCTAGTCAGGTCAGTTTAATTCAGTCACCGAGACGAATGCAGACGAATAGCTTTAAAATTCAAGAAGCCTAAAGTGAAACCTTGGCCTGCCCAGAGTGCTCTTTCATTTCTCCAGAGTATGCATTTTTCTGAATGAGGAATATGGGTTAGTATCTAAGGATTTCAATATCTTTCAAATGTAATGTTAAATTTAAAAAAATTTAACATCTTTTGGAATAAAGACTGTGTTTTGTCCAGCAGAGGGAGACGAGAGTTTTAGAGAAATGTAGTACAAACCCCAAGCAGAACAAGGAAAAAAATTCTTTAACTCAAATGTATCAGATATAGATTTTAATACAGGTTTTAATTTATAAGACATAGTGTCCTAGATCATATAGACAGCTAAATCTGATTAAAATGAGACTTAAAAGCATATTATAGTGTTTGATACTGATGTAGGATTTGTAGTCTTCGCCCCACTTCAAGTCTGATCCTGTACAAATAACAAGAAAACACACTTACTCTAACACGATTTGAAAGCCCTACTGTGATTCTTGATTAAATTTTAAATGCAAAAATATTCAAATTCAACATAAAAATTAGAACAAAAGCAGCCTTCTCTGCCTTTAATTTGAGTATTATTCACATCCACTAGCCTGAGACAGTTTCTTGTCCACGACACTTTTCTGTCAGATGTTTTTAAAACCTGACATAGCACATTCAGTGAGTTTTTGAGTTACCCGCATTTTCAAATGTTCTTTCTCTGTATACAAGTGATCCCTGAAACACTCATTGCGAAGAGAGTAAAATGAGCTAATATAGAAATGTTAGAGCTTTCCATTAGTTAATAAGAGAACCTTTTGCGAGAGATCTCCTCGCTGAATTATTTTCAGTAAGAAATGCTCTACTAATGATTTTAAAAAAAAAAAGCTTCAGATAGTAATTGGAAACATATTTTATTCCTTAGATAATCTCTTTGCATTTGTTTTTCAAGCTAGAAAACCTAAAACTGATATATTCAATAGGAGTGAAAGAAGAGATTTTAAATGAGATCTCATTTGAAGAACGGCAAAAAACAACATAGACCTGACTCCGGAGTCTGGAGGGCTAATAGAATAAAACTATGTCTTTATTCATCTGCTTTCTTCTAGTTTTGACTCCGCTGCATTGCTGTTTATCTTTGCTTAACTCCCTTCAGATGTTCTAGTCAGTAATATTTGAACATCTCTGCTCATACCAGTAGTCATATTAATGTCAAGAACAGCATGGTGCGGGTATGGATAGCCGCGAAGCGTAGCAGCAGCACGTATTAATGGGGTCCTGAACCCACCAAATAGCCGAGGGTCCCCAGAACACACACTTCTGTTTTTCAGTCCACGCCAAGGAAAAATTAGAAGAAATGGTAATAAATCTATGCCATTGAATAAAAGTATGTAAGTAAATAGTGCAAACACGGCATTATCCTCAAAACAGCTCCGGTGACACCGTGCCAAAGGGAACCTGTATCCTCACATGGGCCAGAAGAGGAGGCAGTCCAGTCCAGCCCAGGCTGGCAGCCAGCACTCTGGGCAGCCACCCCAGCAGCTTGGTTACCTTGTGCGATAATATTCTTGAACCTCTCTGTCACTGTTATAAACTGCTGTGTGCTGAGAAGAGAATTTCACCTGGAACTAAAGGAGAGACTCGTAGACGATTATCACACTGTGATAAATGAAAATTTGTTGGCTTACCATGTGTAGATTTAAGGATGTGAGGTGAGGGCAAAAGTACCTCTACTCTCCCTTTGTACTTCCTTTGCTGATCAGATGCAGATTTCACAAGGCCCAGTGACTACGAAACCCAACACTAACTACCCCAACTCACGATGCTACACAGCAAGGATACTTCCAAGGACAGATAAGCATACTCCTGATTCGCAGTCACTTGTCTCCGTGCTGTGAACACCCAGCAGCCTCTTCCATTTTTAATTCTGTTGAGTGGCCTGTAGCTTTCCATTCCAGGAAAGATCTAAGTGTTTTCAGCCAAGCTACAATAAAACATAAAAGCAAAAATAAAATAAAATAAAGTAAAATAAAATAAACCCAGTGTGTTTTACATGAGGAAACACCTGCCAGCAGTTTGCACTCAGGAAAAGGTCAATGGAAACCTGGAGGAAGCTCTCTGCAGACAGTGCCTGGTCTTTTTTTACACTGGCCCAGTAAACCAGCTCAGAAACCCAGTCCCTGGGCTGACCAGTTCACCTCTCACCTCTGTATTTCAAAACCGGAGAAATCCGTCACCCGTTGCCTACTTCAAAAGCAGTTTTAAAGCTGCAAGCAGTGGGTTTTTACCTCACTCCAGCTTATCTGGCACAGCGCATTCTTCACAGGCTACTCAGATTCACAGCTGCAATTAAAGAGAACCACTCGATAAGCAGCTCTGGGGTTTTTCTTTGTTCAGACCACCAGATGATGTGCTTCGGGGTTTACTGCATTATCAGGGTGGTTGGGTAACTGAAAGGGGGATGAATACCATTTCAAACCAGAAAATGAACTGCCTGGTGCAGGTGTGAGATGGACAAACAGAATCAGCACGGGCTTAACACACACAGCAAAATGGCAAATCCTCCCATGACAGAACTTGAAAGTAATGGTCGTATCAAAAAAAAACCCCACAAACAGAAACAGAAATATTCTACGTTAACCACATATTCTCTGCTTGTTCTGTGTTATTTGTTAGTTCTGGTGTCACCAGCCTTCAGAAGAAAAACCTGGTGTCAGGGCCAGAAAAAGATCAAGTGGTTGGCTTAAAGCCAATCTACCAGTCCTCTCAGTTTCTTGGTTTGTTTCCCGATCCTTTGGAAACTTTTCCTGAAATCGTACAGGGAACACTGAACTCATTGACTGACTCCCACAGCCCCTCAACGGGGACCCACTACCTCTGTGCTGTGAGCCATGTGAGGAAAGTCATCACCTGTATGTGGATCAAGGGGTGGAAGGTGGTAATCCTGAGCGGGAGACCATTGTACATGGAGGAGTCAGAGACCCACCTCAGAGTTAACCTGTGCTGTGCTGCACAGATCAATCAACTGCACAGTTTATCCTGTGCTTGGCGGCAGGATAAACTCAGCCGGCTCCCTGTAACGGGAGCCTGCAGGCAGCTCCCTCTTGGTACCAGAGATCACGCCTCCTGCCTGGCCTTGCCTTTGTCTAAAAGGGCAACAAGAAGTTCTCCTGTCAGCGTCCTTCAGGAATAGAGTTGTTTTCTTGTACGAAAATTACAGCATAGCTTGAATGGCCAAAAAGGAGCTTCTCTCCACGGACAGGACCTGCTCAGCGCGCCCTGGGAAAAATCCACTCGGGCTCCACCTGATGCTGCACAAACACAAGGCTCCCAGCATCTGAAGGGATGTAAGATTTACTCGCTACCTATTTTCCTCCTCTCATTCTGTCTTATTAGAACAACTATTTCATTAAGCCATTTGTTGTCAGGCCTTTCTTGCAGAGATCCAGAAGATCCCTGCATTGGCTCACTCTCACTTCACCCCTCACCCCTGGGGCAGAACATCCTCACTTCCCACCTGTGCCTTAAAATATAAGTGTGTCTTTGAAAACCAGGTATCTGTGCTCCTCCTACAGTCAATGGAGAGCCAATCCATACAGTTCATGGACTCTGCAGAGCAAGGCAGTGCACGTTTGGTAAGTTGTATCACTTTATAGACTCCACTGGTCATTCAGACCAGCCTTCCATATGAGGGTAGGATTACTGCAAGGATGGCCGCATCCTCATTTGATTAGCATATATGAAATGTCTTTTAAAAAATGACATAACAGAAAGCCATTTCAGATACAAATGTTGCCAGACCATCCAAAGAATGACCAAAAAGGACCTTGAGTACTCACAGTGCTTGCATGCCTCCAGCAGAAGACAGAAGCAACACCTGATCACAACGCGGTTTCAAAATAATTTTTCTTTATGAACACAATCCATTCAAACTTGCTTGAGTTCAGCTGCAATGACCTACCTTTTGCCCAAGAACAGCTTTTCCTGATGCAATCAAGCATTTCAGGATGACTGCAACAGCTGGGAACTAGATATAAAAGTGTTTAGTGTATAAAAGATATAAGGCAGCCAATATTACTGTGCTGTTTGTGGCTAGTCTGGGGCATGTCATTATCTCTCCCAGTATCTCATATAGACTTAAAGATAGGAAGGGGCTTAAATCTTGCAAAAGAACATTACCAAACATGTAGTGATCCCTAACCCTGTAATGCCAAGCTAGTTAAGAAGTGAACCTGTCTAGAAAGTGGCTGGCCTCAGCAATGAAACAGACCCTTAGACATCTATTAAATAAGCATGGTGCAGTACATGGTGAAAATGGAACCAAGTTACTTTTAATTCGTTCACTCTCGTTGATCTTAGGTTATTAACAAATAATAAACTATTTTGCAATTTAGATTAGATATTGGGAGGAAAATGAATTATTCCAAGACTGTAGGCAATGACAGAGACAAGTTAAAATAACCTTGCTGCAGCTACTGACCGACATTTAATGTTGTTGGCAGTAAAGAAACATACTTTAGATGAGAATTCAAAGTATTTTTCCTTCACAGGATTAAAAAGCAGTTCACAAGCCAAGCCAGAAAAACTGTTCAGCTGTTGGCTGCTGCTGTACCTCCTCCTTTGCTCTCCTCACACTCACAGGAGGAACAGAAACTCCACTCAAGCTTTCATCCTACTTCTGCCTGAAGATCTAAGTTGGTGCACAGTCATCAATACAGCCAAAGACTGAAGACACTCAAGTGGGAAAAATTCTCTGTCAAGTTTCTTTTTCCTTCTTTTTTTAAATTTCTTGGGCCACTGCCCAGCCAGCAACCCAACCTCTCGCTTTGCTCAACTGAATCTGTGTGAAATTGGGTGTGAGTAAACAAGGAAATGAAAGGAAATACTTTGGCAATGTTTGGGACTGAACTGTCTTTTCTCTTTTCTGGCTGATATTTTTAATTGAGATGATTTCTGTAGCCTCCCCTTAAGCTGAACTTTCCTCTGACCAGATTCTGGAGCTCTGAAGGTTATGGCTAAGAAAAGGCCTCCTTGAGAGAAATCCAGAAATCAGTAACTAGTTAGTGTAAAACTGTACAATAGGCAGTAGACTTAACAAGGTTGATTTAAATAATTAAAGTCTAACAACCTTTAGTTAATGATCTATCTAGTTCAGGTTATTTATCTGCAACAAATTTCAATATACAGCAAAGAGCTCTAAGAGCAAAAAGTGCCAGGAACAAAACACAGAAAAACTCTGCAAATATTTTTGTGAGTATGAGGCCCAAAGGGTGTTAGCAGGTGTTTCAGTTTATTTTCTTTGAAAAGAAAGGTTTGGGTCCTGTATGCTGACTTCAGTGGGAGCTGTTATGCTCTGCCTTCTTTTGGATCACACCTCTGATTATTTTTTCTTGCCTTTCAACGGCCACATACTTACAGTCAGAACTTTACAGAAATATGTTTGGTAAAATGTTTAAAGATGGGAATAATGGCTTTTTTTTCTCTTTTTGTGTCTGAGTAAACAGAGTGATTTTTAGAGATGCTGGGAATGACCACCAGCAATACACCAAGCATTTCTGAAAATTAGATTCAGCTTTAAGGAGCCTATACATAGATCCAGATAGGCCAAATCATAGCCAAAAAATCAGAGGACATGGAATTCAGTCAACAAGAGACCTCAAGAATGGATGAGTAAATTCAGATTTTTTTTCAGAGCAACCATGTTAATTCCAAGCCTTTCTTTCTTCCTGCAGTGCTCAATGGCCCTGGATAAAATGGAAGATTTGAGTCTGAAACAGCCAATGCGTCGAGTTGAGTTAGGTGAAGTGGAAGGTATTCCCTTCACAAAAACAATGTGCACCACATGGGACCAAGTGTGGAAGTTCAAAGCCAGACCTGATGATCTGCTGATCGCAACCTATGCAAAAGCAGGTTGGTGTGGGTAGGAAACAGAATAGAAAAGTTGGGATACTGCTTATTGTTGGAATTGAAAATTATGTTGTTTTACTGTGACTGGTATTTGTTTAATCTCAAACCAGATATATTTTAAAGACATGAACCTCTGTCAGCTGTGACTAGTAACTTCCAACTTCTTTGGTAGAAGTAACAACCACCTATTAATACTGAAGTTCAAGTGGTCAAAATTTAATTACCTATACTTAAATGTTTCCTTTGATTTAGATTATATACATATGTATTAATGGCAACAATAGAAGTTTTCCACCAATAGGTAATGATTTAACAAAGCCTAGTAAAAAGTCATCATTACTAAGAAATAATAGAAACTGACTGAACAGCTATGGATTGTATTATGTATCTGAGGAATGACTTGGTGTATAAACTGGTACTTATTTCTGGAAATGGGTTAATTATTGTAAGGAAATAACCAAATTTGCTTAATAATGTCAGGCAATAATATAAAATACCCACCATTAATATTAGCTATCTGGTATTTTATTCAGTGATTGGCCACTTAGCTTATTACTATTTCTCCTCTTGATCAGATGCTTTATACTTACTACACAGGAAAAAAATGAATAACAAGCATCAATATTAATCCTCGATGAATAAAAATGTGTACAGTTTAGGGGATTCAGGAACAGACTGAGGAACATTTGATGATCACAAAAAACCAGTTACTTGAATTAGCAAGAATTTTTAAGTATTTTTTTCAGTAGGGAAAAAAAAACATTATTACAAAAAACCTGAAAACATTATTTTTGTAAAATCTGAATGCTTTTCATTTATTTCCTGTATACTGAAAGCAAAACCACAGGTTTTTATCCAGCCTGGATTAAAACCTCTCAGCCATTGAACCAAAAAGAAATAAAGTTCGGAGTCCATTTGACATTATGTTGTATCTGCCAGAGATGCGCCATTCAAGAATCTTAAGAAGGGCTGAGTTTCCTGCCCACATTGCTTTTCAAGTTATCCATTAGCCTGTTCTTTAGCTGACCTGCCACAGTACCTCAGAGGAGATGTGGTTAACCCAGTGATCACAGCTATAACGGAGAAGAGGTGCATGAAAGACACAATACTGTAAGTCTTACAAGATGCTGCAGTAGCTCAGGCGGATGAAATGTTCTACTGAACTTCATTAAAGCATTTCAAATGGGAACGTTGAAAATACTGCAACATTTTTATATTTTCAAACTGTATAAATTTTTTACTCACTCAAAGTTCAGCTATTTCATTTTTTTTATTCAAATTCAGGATGAAAACAAACATTGAAATACCTGAATTTTTGTGAGGTATGAAAATTGGGAGGACGGGATTTCATTCATCTCTGCAAATAATACAATCTCCAAATAATAGTGGGTTTTATCCCAGAGCTTTTTTATTACTGGCATGGGGGTGGAGGCTATTTTTGTCGGCAAGAAGAAGCCTGTTTAAAATGGAATCCCTGAAACTGTGCTTTAGGAATTACCTTTGTATTCCTAATTATGCATTTTTCCTCCATTTTCCTCTCTTTCCACTTTGTCCATCATCATCTGTGCTGTTCCTTCCTCCTTTAATATGGAGTCCATCCTTCTGGCTTTCACTTCCCTAGCAGAAGAGACTCTTGGCTATCCCTGAGGGAAACACCTAAACACTGACATTTTCAGGTACCACATGGACACAGGAGATAGTGGATATGATTCAACAAAATGGAGATGTTGAGAAGTGCAGACGTGCCACTACTTACAGACGCCACCCTTTCCTTGAGTGGTCTGCCCAAGAGTTTTCAGCTGCGAGTTACTCAGGTGAATATTACACAAATAGGTTTGTATTTTAGACAAAATGAAACAAAACAAGCGCCCAGTGCTGATGCCACAGGTTTCCTGGGAAAGGTCCTGCTTGCTTTGCCACTGAACTATGCACCATGTTGGGTATTGGGGATCAGTTCAGTTGCTTTAACATAAACATTTAGTGCTACTCCAGCCGATGCAAGGCTGGCAGATGTGACTTAGGTGCTACTGAAGACCATGCTGTTTTGGAGTGGCATCTGAAAGCCATGTGTAATACACCACAGTGCCTAAAACAGCAGCAGGTCTGCGTAAAATGGCAACGTGGGGGCAATTGAAACCCATTCTCTCACTAGGAGCTGTATGGAAGATAAACCTGTATCACGGATGTATTCCCAAAAGGTGGATAATGTTTTCAGTGGTTTTGCTACTGTTTCGAGTAACTGCTTTTAAGTTCTAGGTTCTAGTGATCTAAACAAGCTATGGGGCATTCAGACAACCAGCAGGCCTGGCTCTTTTGCAAAGACAGTTTCCTACAAGAGTCTTCCCCCAGCAAGGGCTCCTGTTCCACACAAATCTTTAAGCCAGACTCTCTAAAACTCTTCACTAACTCTGCAGCAGAAGTGCTATTTTTCCTCTTCTAAGCTAGACTGTATTGACACAGAGAGAGACAAAAAAATGATAAGAGGATAACAGAGGATGATAGATAATTATAGGAAAAAAAATTATAGAGGTCATGATAGATGTTTAAAAAGGAGGGGGGGGAACATATCTCCACATATCACCAGATATTCGCAAGTATTCCCACATATCCATAGCTACTCAAAATCCACTGTCCATCATTCTCCTAGCTTCTCTTTATATGCTATGCAGAAAGTCTAGTCAGCCAGTCTATTCTTCCCATATCCTAGAAAAAAACCAAAAAATTTCTTGCCTGCAAAGTGAAAGGATATCACTAAATATTGCAAAGGAAAAACTTTAGTTGGGTAAATATAAATTAGTATTTGTCATTATCCCTTGGAATGCAGGGATTAGACATGGGCCCAAGAAAGCAAGAAGATACGAATCAGTGTTCCTCCTTTCCTCCTTGAACACATAGGTAAAAATTTCTCTAGAAACACCAAAGGTGTTTATGCTATGTTGTATATGTTACATTGCTACGTAATTGCTTTGGAGATGAATGATCGTTGCAAGGTGAACTGCTGAAAAGACACAGTCAAAATCACACATATGACAACAGCAAAGAAGTGCTAGTGCAATTTAGAGAACAAGCCACATCTCATAATGAACCATCCCACAGGCCTCGAGTTAGCTGAAGCTATGCCTTCTCCACGAACAATAAAAACTCATCTCCCTGTGCAGCTGGTGCCTCCCTCCTTCTGGGAACAAAACTGTAAGGTAAGGCTGAAGAGGTAGGACTCAATTCTACTTCACCTGCAAAGAAAGTGACATAAACCAGAATTGATATGGTTTCCAGAATCTTTGTGAAACCTAAGGTCTCCCCAGATATTTCCCCTTCAATGTGCAAAGCCTGTGTGAAACTAAAGAAGTCATGACTAAGCTACCTGTGTTGGATTTCAGAAAATGGCAGCTTCAAAGGAAACTCTCTTAAGCCTCTTTCATCAGGCTCCAAGAGAAAACACCAGGAGATGCTCAATATCTATATAAGCGTCTATAAGTTAATTTTTCTCTCTCTTTTCATATCAATAAAGATGATCTATGTGGCAAGAAATGCAAAAGACAACCTGGTGTCATACTACCATTTCCACAGAATGAATAAATCAATGCCTGACCCAGGAACCTGGGAGGAGTTCATGGAGAAATTTATGACCGGAAAAGGTGATGAATTCCAATCAGTTGTATAAGAGATTTTGTTCATTTAAAAAATGCATGACATCATTGATTTATTTTTTTCAACTATGGCTTGAAATCCAGTGCTGACGCTCTACAGAAGGATATCTACTGAAGGTGTTTCAGTAGTAATTGATCTTCATTCATGGATTTTTATTAGTACCTAAAGGATTAATTCTACCTTTACATTCTTATTTTGGGAAAAAAAAAAAA
>VYZV01037042.1:4910-25515 GCA_013401275.1 Pandion haliaetus | reverse complement strand
AATGTATATGGTGTTCATGTTTCTACAGTTATGGTGTGCACAGTATTATGGGGGAGGGTGTTTTACTACCATATGTCTAGGGATTGCACCTAGGCTGAACATTCCTTTGCCTGGGAAAAATCAAGTCAAAAGAGTTTAACAGGCAAGTCCTAACAGCATAGTTGTTCTAGCTGTCCATCCCTCTAAAAGTTTTGATGCAAATCTATTTTGGTTTATGGGTTCTGGGTCTAAAATGCTATTATTTCACCAGTTTACTAGCAAAATAATACTTGGCATTTAGCTAGTACACTCTAACTATGCCCTTNCATTTAGCTAGTACACTCTAACTATGCCCTTTCTTAGCAGCTTTAAAATAGAAGCCAAGAAAACACAACACAAATCAAGTGCTTGGTAGGTAAAAAGCTGACAGATGACTAAGTTATTTTTTCTTTTGAATATTTTACCAGTAAAATTTTTCAGAGATTGTTCAACTCAATTCTTTATGACCCACTAATATTTTAAATAGTTTTCTGAAAAATAGGTTTTAAATTTATTTAGTCACCATGTTGCTAGGAAAACAAAGGCGGGATATCTAGATGAGCATAGCTGTAGATAGACTGAAGGAGACCCTCTATATCTCTGCATCTGGAAAAGCCTTTGAGATCAAAGAAAGGAAGGTGGAATGTACCTTCCTGATAGAGCAAACTCATCGGAAGTAACTACCTGCTGTCATTCGTGAAACAGCAGCATTGCTACTGTGCAGAGAACTTGCATTAGCAAACCACCATTTTTCAAAAGATTAAAATAAACAAGAATAAAGTGATGAACCAAAAAGCAAAATGGCTATTTTATAAATTAGTTAAGCATAATTTCCTCTATTTTTTATACAGTTGCTTGCCAATGCAGTTTATTTCAGAGTATTCAAAAAGGCTACAGTCACTGCTGGTGGTGTTTTGGTTAAAAAACTTTCTGAATACAATAAATGGCTATGCTTTATAAGAAGAATGAAAGTCTGATAAGGAGATAGAGCTGCATCTAGATATATCTCAATCTCTAGTATCAAGATACAGATAGAAATACTGAACATACCATCAGGTAATGTAGTTGTATTGCAGGGACAAAAAGGGGTATGTTTTATATTCAACATGAACAGAATATGTATTTTGCATCTTAAATATATTAATAAACATGTTTTAAATGTTTAAGTACCTATGTATTACCTATTTGTTACTCTGTAGAAGAAGATGTTTCCTTATCATGACATACTATTTTTTAGTTGCAAAGGAAAGTTCTGTCCTTTTTCATATAAAAGATTGTATTAGTGCAGTCCAGCGTCACTGAGGAGACTGTATTTTTGTATAATGCCACAAGATCTGTTAGGAAAAAAATAATTAGAGAGAAACTTTGTTTTGCAGACCAAAAGAAAGATACTGTCACGGCCCATATCAAAATGTTAGATATATTGTATACAATCTGTATATATGCTATATATAATGGTATATACAATGTGGAAGACACAGTAATATAATAGTTCCTGTGTACTGTTCTTGTAACATTAGACCTTTTTAATAAATAATTCTCTTTTTATTGACTTTTATCTTATCTCCTGTCAGCTCCTGAATTATATTCATACAGGACAGGGTGACACAAATATTTTGGATTCCAGCAGCAACAACCTTTTAATTACATGAATTTCAAGAAGAAAATTACGAATCTGCAATAGTGAATGCGGACAATGCAACCGTTAAAAATCAAATAATTTTTGGCATCATTCTCATTTCACGTATGTGTTGGTTTCCCTGGGTAGACACTACATTTATAACTAAATAACTGAAAGGTGCAAGAAGGCTGAAACTCTCAACATAAAACTATACCTAACAAAAATTTCAAAATAAGTCTGCAAATTAGTTTCAGAGATAAAAGCTCTCTGCATTTAAAAAAAAAAAAATCATGAAAAGAAGTGCTTTATAAGGAAACCACCAAGGGCAATGCTCTATATACTGAAGTATTATATAGTTTCTGGGACCTCTCTGGCATGTATAACATTCTTTCAAGTGTCACCAATACCCCATGGCTGTGTGGGCACAAAAACACAGTGTGGCTATTTCATGTTCAATTGAAAAGTTTAGTTGCTTTGTCTAATATTTGAAATACTTTGTGTGATAAATCATAACAAAAAAAGCTTTCAAAAATACACATACCCTTTTGGAGGAAAAAATGTAATAATGGATGACCCAATTATAGCAAATATTTTTCTATTTTGATAGTTTTATTTGTGTTTTTAATAATGCCCAGTCACTTATTTATGAAATGCATATCTATAGGGGTAAACGACTTTGCAACACAGTACGAAGTCAAAAAGCCCATTTCAGAAATAAAAATAGATTGTCACAGTCACCATTTCAACTGAGACTTCAATTACAAAATGGGTATGGTTTAAATAACATATTATATCAGGACTTCCATTAAATTAGTTATGAATGTCACAGAGAACTGTAATGACCTGTTTTTGCTGACATGGAGAACTGTGCATACTGAAAATCCTTATCCTATCAGAACTTCTACCACACTGCAACCCACTCTTGCCCTTTTATGGCCATCATCCCAGTTCCTCTGAAGATGAAAGACATTTTCTTTCTTAATTACTTCCTATGCTTTTGAGTAAAACAATATCAGGGATAAAAGAAAATGAACAGATTTTTATTACAGTAGGTTAGTTGGCTTTAGGCTATTACAGACAGCCTCCCTAAGCATGCTGACACACAGGCTGCTTCCAAAAATACAGGTCCCAAGTTTGCTCTAAGACTTTTCTCTCAATTCCATTAAAGACAGACCTGAGCACTGACTTTGCCTTTATTGTAGTTCACCTTTTTAATACTTTAAGCAAGGTAATTATAGTGTATATATATTAAAGACTCACGAGCGTAGAAGAAAAATCTATGGAAAACTGTACACAATTTCAACTTTCACATTATTTATTACAGGGGTCAGCTCCTCAAGCAAACTGGCACAGATGTTTAGATGTGCAGATATTCTTCCTTCCTGTGCTCCTTTTCTGCTGTCAGATTATTAACTAAGCACGCCGGCTTGTATAAGAAACTTACCTAGTCATTAAAAGAAACTGATAAAGAAATCTGTGATGCCTCTTGGTTCATCTTTTACTATGATGAGATAGGTATATCTGGCTAGAGAAAAATACCCTCCTTTCGGCTGGGGTTTTTTTTTCCACTTTTAAGCTCAAGTTCATCAATTCTAAAAAACTAGAGAATAAAAATATAAGAGAGTCTTCCTGAAAGATACAGTTATCAAGATGAATAGCAAAGTCAGGCACTGTACATGTTAATCACAAAAAAAGGTATTCAGCGTATTTTGATTTTTGTACAGAAAATAAGAGGGGAACATGCCTCAATTTACTCTCAGTAACAGAAAACGTGAATAAAAAGATACTGGAGGTATTTGAAGTATATCTGGGTCAAAGCTTTAGCAAGTACAATTTTACTCTAAGCTGCCTTGATCTGATGCCTGGCTGAGCAAGCATTTCCATTTCATAATGACACCATCTCTTATGTTAGGGACTTTTTAAGACAGGATAGTAAACCAGGCTAGTCTTTCTGATATTCCTTTAAACCTTCACCATGTGGAGCGACTGACTGACTTAGAAAAGAAGCCTCAATTCCATTACTTAGTCTTGTATAATTCAATCCCTTATTCTTGAGTAATATATACATCCAAAACTATCATTGTTTTGGAGAGAGTCATTCTAGGTGATGACATTTTATATATATGTTTGTTCAAATTAAGAAGTTTCACGTGTGCTTTAGGTGAAAACACTGAATGCCCACTCTGCTGTGACCACTAGATTATATTACATGGGCTGTCAGATGGTCAGTAGAGGTAATGCATAAGCCTGGTATTAGTTCTTTTCTAACATGCACAAGACTCAAAAGCAAATTGCTGATATTTTCTAGTTATACTATATTTATTTTAAGTGCTACTAGGAAAACCAAAATCACCCATGGTACACTGAGCGTCTCTCCTGCCCTGGTTACAAAGATGAAAAAGTAGCACATCACCCTACTCTGCAAGTCCCTGGGGAGCCCCTTCTTCCTGCCCCTGCCCTGTCCTGCGACAAAGTGCAGAAGGGTATCTGTGTGTATGGAGTGGGGGGAGAGGAGAGCCAAAAGGAGGAGGAAATCCACAGGTGCAGTTCCCCACAAGGATGACCTGGAGTTCACCCAGCAGCGTTTGCCTTCCAACAAGCCGTCTGAAAGGGTAAAACTTTTCATTTCCAAATATACAGAAGAGGAAGCATTTTTTTCCCACCTGAGAATGATTGCACTAGATTACCCACAAAACTAAGCTAGGCTTCCACTGTGTTGGGTTATTTTCTGTCAACACTTTCTGAATTTCTCACAGGAATAGAAGCTAATCCCACAGCTTTTTAATGGGAAGTAAAGGGAATTTCATCACTACAAATTTTTTGTAAAAAAAGCATTTGAGTACGCAGAGTACCCACAAAAAAAATATCAGTCTTTAACGCTCTTCACAAAAGCTTTGGCCATTAATGGCAGGTTGCTGAGTGAATGTATTATTGCAGCATGAGAAACAGGCTTGCAGTGGCAAAAATTTCATCAGATTTCTAGGTCATAAATGGCTTGAATATTGCTGGATCTCTTCAAGTTTGCTTTGCAGAATGGTAGAGTCTTTCCTTTTGGATAATTTTTTATTACACCAAAACATTTCTTGAAAGTTTCTGATTTACTAAGAACTACGACACTGCAAGTCCTTCAGCACAAGAGATCTGCAGCGCCTTAAACCTTGGTGTAACAGAAAATTGGTAAACATACTCTGTTTGCTCAAGACATAGCTACTCCCACAACTCTTCTCTCCACCAAGAAAATATTTACCTTCATGAACTACAGTGAGGTGGTGAGGCATTTCTGTTCTTAAATGGCTGCTGAACTCTTTCTTACTTCTAGTCAAAGAGTACAGCTGTTAAGGTACTATAAACATCTAAAAAAGGTGAGAAAAATATGGCAGAAAAAAAAAAAAAAAGCCAGCAGGTCTTCTTGTATAGACAAGCAAACAAGCCAAGCCCAAAATGAAACTATGTGACTCACATAACCTTCTCCATCCAGATAATGTGTTGGGATGGGAGATTTGTTCCCTTGCACCCCCACCTTAATTTGTTGAATTTCAGTAGAGTAGGATCTGTAGTGCCGTAACTTTTAACAAGGCTCTTGGCAAGATGCTATAGAGGAGGGATGCCAGCCAGGAAAAGGAAGCAACAAGCTTCCTGTCTGTTTTGTGGTTGATGCTGCCAGTTTTACAGAGCTCAGAAGTAAGGTGAGAGACATCTGGCCACCTTATATCTCCTTTGAACACCTAAATCTCAAAATTATGGTGATACTAAGCCCTTTCTGGTAATTAAATGGTAGATAATGTTGAAACACTCCAGGAGGACTGCACAAAAGAGAGGAAGGGAGGAAAAAGGCAGCAAGTATGTTTCAATGCCAATAAATGTGAGGTGAAGAAAATCTAAACTCTGCTAACCTCATGCTGAGTGTGGAACTGACAGGTGAAACTCAGGAAAGGGGACTTGGAACAATCTCAAAGGGAGTCAGAAACTCATGGCTCGCCATATAGCAGCTGCTAGAATGTAAAAGTTGGGTATCATCAGGAAGGTTATTGAAAGTAAGATGAAACAACACTTTCCTGCAAGAAAAAAACTTTGGTTTTATCACAGTGCTGGTACAGTGTGCACTTGAGGGCTCCACAGCTCAAAAAGGACATAAAAGAAATAGCAAAGAGAATGACAACTAAAGTGATCAAAGGTATCATCTAGAACATCTGCCACCTGGGGAGAGGCTAAAAGGACTAGGAGGCAATGGATAAGAAGCTATCACACCCCAACTTCCTCTCCCGTTGTTCTCTCCTGTGCGATGGACAAAGCACTAAAAAGGTCTGTGAAAGACTGACTCCCAAAACTTGTCTTCTTCCTGTTTGGAAACTGTGGAACACAAGTGCTTTAAATTCAAAGTTAAAGATCTTACTTTATCTGTCCAATGAATATTGAACAATTCACACAGAAAGCTCCAATATCGAAAAGATGCTGTTTCAGAATACCCCCTATTCCCAGGGTGAGAGCAACCAAATCTACTCCCAGGCATGTGATACAAGTTAGAAAGAAGAGGCGTTTGAGATCTGTGAAATCCTGACCTGGATCTTTAAATCATTTGCAGTAGACAGAACAAAAAACACACCTGCCTCTGTTTTACAAAGGGACACTCACAAGTATGCATGGGAAGCTTGTGAACATACCCAGGATAATGAAACCACTGTTCCGACATGGACATGAAATGTAGGAGCTTGTCATGGTTTAAACTCAGCTAGCAACCAAGGACCATGAAGCTGCTTTCTCACTGCCCCCACCCAGTGGGATGGGGGAGAGAATCAGGGAAAAAAAGTAAAACTCGTGGATTTAAATAAAGACAGTTTAATAGGACAGAAAGGAAGAAAATAATAATGATGATGATGATGATATAATAATAATAATCATATAACAGTAATAACAATAAAAGAATTGCAATATACAAAACAACTGATGCACAATGCAATTTCTCACCACTCACCAACCTATGTTCAGTTAGTTCCTGAGCAGCGATCCTCCCCAGGCCAACTCCCCCCAGTTTATATACTGGGCATGACATCACATGGTATGGAATACCCCTTTGGCCAGTTTGGGTCAGCTGCCCTGGCTGTGTCCCCTCCCAACTTCTTGTGCCCCTCCAGCCTTCTTGCTGGCGGGGCACGAGAAGCTGAAAAATCCTTGACTTAGTCTAAATGCTACTTAGCAACAACTGAAAACATCAGTGTGTTATCAACATTCTTCTCATCCTGAACCCAAAACATAACACTATAGCAGCTACTAGAAAGGAAATAAACTCTCTCCCAGCCGAAACCAGGAGAGAGGTGAAACTGGATCTCCAGAATCGAAGTCCAGGATTTCCACCACTGATTGCCTTTAAATCGTTACTGTTATTGTTTTAATTATTACTGTTTAGGTTATAACCTCATGGTAGTGCTTGCAAGCCATCTTTGTTGCCTGCTAATAACTAATCAACTAAAGACTGTAAAAGAATAAACACAAAACTTTACCAAGGATGTTCCTACCCTTGCACTGTTTCTTAAGCTAGACACAGAGCCTGGGAGAGTTTTAGGTAATACAGCAGAGCAAAAGCAAATATCTGTTCTTACTCTTTTATGAGTAACAACATCACATTTACTGCCAGACCATCAGAGAATGGGGGAAATGAAAATGCAGCATTTTTACTTTCTCTTTTATGCTGACTACACTAAGTGGGATGATTTTGGTATACTGTAGAAAAGATGCCTGATTGATGTAGGTTATAATTTTAAAACTTAGTTTTCTGCTTCTGAGTACACACATATTCACTAATTAACTTGAACAGCCGTTTATAAGACCAGTTTTGACTCTGCTCATTTAATGAACAAAATCCAATCAACCACCCTGTTAGCGTAAATGGAAAATACATGTCTGCAAGAATGATAAATAACTGATTGCCATAGTGATTAGCATAACATGCCACCTGGGAAGCTATTTGGCATTCAGCTCTCACTAGCACTTTTTAAGGATTGATACAAGTCTTGGTGTGCTTTACATTACACTTTCAGCTTATTTAAATAGGAAGACATCTTTCTAGATCTGATCACTGACATTTTCATTTTAAACTTTTACATTTCTGTTTATAAGAAAATGAATCATATTTTTCAAACTGTTGTGGGTGTTTTCACATAAAATGTATGTTTGGCTCATTCCATTAAAAAAAAAACCAAATTTATTTTTAGTTGTCCCAGATGCTCCAAGCATTATAGCTGAGCTAAACTATCCTTAGTAAAGCTGTTGCTGACTCACAGTAAAGCAACCTAGTGACTTCAGAGGCTGTGTGCTCTCCTCTGGAAGTTTTTAAAGCCATTGTATACTTCAGCTAACCGGGCTGTAGAGACATTCAGAAATTAAATACATCAGATGATCCCCTGGATTAAAAAATAGATGCTATTTTGAATACACTTGAGGTAATTCCAAACGCTACTAACAGAGCACAGTATATCTACACTTGAAAAATGGGCAATTCAGCTACTCTTTTTAGTTCCTTAGCCTCAGTTCCAATTAGGACTATGCTTTAGTATATTGGTCCATATTTTTAACATATTAGCTTGTTTAATATCGGACAAAATCCCCTTTAGATACAAAATAAATCTGGGAGGCTTTGCAGGAGGCTGCCGTGCCTGTTACAAAATTGACTGAACTGTGGGCAAAGCTCCTCCTGGACTGCAGGATCTTGGGTCACCATCTCAGAGTGGGTCAATAGAGCTGCACTGAGTGTTTCTTCCATCTTGCATCTGTATGGGTTCACTTCAGCCCAAAAGAGTTGAGCTGCAAATAAATTCTATTTAAATTCTGCAT
The DNA here is from genome assembly GCA_013401275.1 of Pandion haliaetus. Taxonomy (NCBI): domain Eukaryota; kingdom Metazoa; phylum Chordata; class Aves; order Accipitriformes; family Pandionidae; genus Pandion; species Pandion haliaetus. Next base: position 17,048 of record VYZV01037042.1, on the reverse strand, counting down.
GTTAATACAAAAATCTGGAGGTAACTGATTAGGAAAACCAAGCAACTCATATATTCAACTTACACTATAAATTTAAAGGAGGCACAGCTTCCAGAGAGGCACAGTGAAAACCAGGAGGGAGGGAAATAACCTCTTAAGCTAGCACAGATGCAGAAGGGCTTAAAAAAAAAAAATTGTTTGAACTGTTCCTTGAGCTCCTAAGGACAGGCACTGAGCTATCATTTGCAGGAAGCACCCTATATAAATAAGAATGTTGCATTCAGTGTTTTCAGAAACTGGGCTATCTACACAGCAGCACCTAGGTATAAACGCAAATTGTCAATTCAAGGAACCCAGATAGGAAACTGGGATCTCACTGATCACAAATATGGTGTAAATAAGAGTGACAAATGAATGCAGAAAAGTATAATTAAAAAAACTTTAAAAACCCCATGCTTCCAAAGCATGTAATTTTAAATCTCAGAAACTGTGTAATACTAGCTGAAAAAAAATTTCCAGCAAAGAAGGAATTAACTTAATTTTCCTATCTGTCTGGTGAATTTGAAAAGTTTCTTAGCCATTATTGCATTATTAAATATTAATGGAAGACACACAGGATTCCTATGGGATCCTGCCTGCCAATTCTCCTGCCCTTGCCTGTACATCTCACTCTAAACTGTTGATCATAGGAAGGAGATGCTCCCTATGTTCATGGCCTCTTCCATGCCTGAAGGGTGAAGACTTCTTCACCCACCAGTAATTCTGAACTGACTGAAGACAAAACCCTGGCCTTCATTCTGACCCCCAGTAACAGGTCTAACCTGAGCAACTGCTGAGGAGCAGCTGATTTCATTTTAGCTGTATAGCTCCTGCATAGTCTTGCATTATCTGCTTTGGGAATAAAAATGCCCACCCCACCCTAAAGTACACTGTGGAGGTGGACTTCAAAGGCTTGTGAATATTGAACCTGTTTTGAAGGCTTCAATTTTCATAAATCATAATATCCTAGAAAGTTTTACCTTCATCACAACCCTGGGAAAGCTTCAGATACATTGCTTGAACAGCAGCTTCCCTGACTGTCCACTCAGAATATCTCAGAACCGCCCATGTGCAACCTAAATATATTCATGTTTACATTATGCAGACATGCAAGAGAGAGATGTGTTACACCACCCCTCACTTAGTCAACATTCATAAAAGTGTCCAAAACAGTAAAAAGCCACTACTGAATAAAAAAACTCTCCTTATATGCACAAAGTCATTCATGACATTTGAAACGTTAGTATATTTTAAAGAGCTGAAACTACAAAAAAGTTGGGCCAGGTTTAAGTTTAAAATTGATTCTACAATTTTACTCATTCACCTAAATTATATTCTAGCTAAAAGGAGTTTTCTATTCAGTTTTGTAGTGTCTGTATTTCAGTCCAAGGGTTCCCCGATATATTACAGCAGCAAAGAAGTAAGAGTTTAAAACTTCTTTTTCTGTGATGTAGTGGTGCTATATACAATTCACATTCATTGTCAAGCACACATGTAGGCATGTGCACATGTCTGATGTACCTAAATAAATATCAGTTGACATTGTCATTAGGATTTCTTATCTTGCCTTGAATTCCTTTAAAACAGCATTGCTTAATGAATGATATTACAGTGCCTAATTAAGCAAGAAGTGACTAGGATAGATGGTGACCTTTTCCAAGTGATTTCCATACATAACATGCTGCATGAAATGTGAAACTCTGGCTCCTGAATGAAACCTATCAAAAAGAAAGACTGTTCTCTTTTATACTACCATTCTAGAGTGCTGTGTAAATGACTAGGATCTTTAAGGCAAAATCATAGTGTGTGACATTTCATTTTCATAACCTTTTCATTCCATGAAAGTATGTTTTTAATGATATAATCCTTGTAAAATATTAATGATTTTGCTGAATGTGACAAAATTTATAAGGCAATATACTCAGCATCATTTATAAGAATACCTATTATAAGTGCACTCCAGGTATAGAGAGACAACTCTACTGGAAAAGTGAGAAATTCAAGAAGATATGTAAAATAACCTGTGATTTGTATATCACTGCATTGTATTATTAACTTGAAAAATAGTTCTACTTCAAAGGAAATGTCACTGAGCTTTGTAAAGTTTTCAAGGCCCAATTCTAAGTAACAGTGAACCCATTTTAGGCAGAGATGATTTTTCACACAGAAGAAAATTTTAAATTATCTGTCTTATATTTAGAGCATCTTACACACTGACCTTGCAAAGATCCTAAGTATATATCCTATAATTGGGTGTGAAGACTTCTGATGCATAGGTAACAGTAAATGGGTTTCTAGCATACAAAACCAATTCAAAAGGACATTTTCCAGTTTTACATATCAGGGTAAAGTTCATTTCCATTTAATAAAAAAAAAAAGTTTCCTCTTCTTTCCTAATTATTCAAGCTCTACTGCTTTGTTTTATTGCTGGGAGGTTTAAGAGAGGGAAGGGAATTACCTGTGATGATGAGAAAAAAATGATTCTGCTTAAGGCAGAAGCCTGGAAATTCACTGCACAGGGATTTATTTCCTGGTCTTTTTGTACCTTTCCACCTCTCCTTTGAACATGTAGCTTTCTGTAACATCAAATTCTGGTGGCACATGGAGAAAGTATGGAGTATAGAAATTATATTTACTATATAAAACACATGAGATCATTGTAAATTTATGAAGGATTATGAGATATTCATGCTGGTGTGTCCTTGCTGGTATAGCTATTTCTAAATGAGTATCATAAAAATAAGAAGTTAGTTCTTCCCCTTGAGTGAAGTGACCAACCCAATGTAGAGAGAGAGTCAGATGAGCTTACCTTCAGCTGTTTCCATATAAGAAGATGGAACTGTTATAGCAATATTCCCCACAAGAACACGCACAAGGGCAGAGGACGGGGGAAAGAAATATTTCCAGATAGTCACAGTAGAATGTAAAAACACTCCTCCAGAACTCTGTGAAAAAAATGGTGACAAAAAAACCCAACTTATCCGGGAACTAGCCAAATGTGATTATAGCATAGTCTCTGTAAAACAGAGTATTTTACCCTGTAAGAATCAAGGTATCAAGATCACAATCTATTCTTAGGAATCCCAGAGACAATACTGACTGATTAAATAATGGTCTACTTAAAAATAGACAGAGTTTTCTGTGTATCACTTTTGCAAAAGAGGAAGTATTTATTTATAATGCAGTTTGAGAGTTTTAGATTAAAAGTCTAATGTACATTTATTCACTCCCACAAGTATTGCTGAGTTGTTAATATTCACCTCAGAACCTGATGCTCATTAGGTCTTAGATGCCTTGAAATAAGTCATACCAGTCTCATGTTGTTTAATTTAGATGTAGTCAGACATTTGTTCAACTTTTTAATTCCAAAGCTTTATGTTTATTCAAATCTTTTATTTCATTTCTGTTGCAATTACTTTTCAAGTTAAAAATTTTAGTTCAATTTAGTACAAAGACAACTTTTTTCAAAAACACAACTCTTTAAATCTTACAGTCAAGTCAATTCACAGATCAAAGTAAACTATGTTCAGTAATGATCCTCTTTTAAAGTTAAATTGCATCCCAGACACCTGATATAATGAAATGGAAAGATGCATTATAGTCCTTAAGAAAATCATTGGCAAAATGTAGCAGGTTTAGACCAAGGAAAGGTGAGAGTAGTGACCGAGTGTTCACTTGGGTTAGCAGAAGGAGCTGTGAGAGCCAACAGCTCAATTAAAATGATTGTTTTTTCAGAGCATGGAAAGACAACAGGGGACAAATGAAAAGACTAACAGATGAACTGTTTATTCAACCATAAATCTTTATAAATCGCAAGAGATCAAGATCATTCTGTCCTTTCACATCAAAGTTATCACTAATGTGGAAAAGAAGCTTGCTCTGTTTCAATTATGATACCAGCAGCAGGTTGCTGAGACCTTTGTGGTCAGTGCTCTGTTTCCAAGAGGTGGCCCTCATTATGTGGTAGAACAGCTTCCTGTGTAATTAAACTCTGCCTTAGGAAGATGGCTTCTACTGTCCTCTCTGCTACCAGGTATTTCACAGTTGTAAAATAAGTGCTTGGACTTTGTTTTGTGGTTTGGCTTTAGAGCTATGGGACAGTGATAGCAGGGAATGTAGACTTTATCATGAGATACTTCCCCGGAAAGTAGGATTCTGATGTTTGCCCCAATATGGATGGTAACTGAACTTAGAGGCCTTCTGGAAATTTATTCTACTGATTTTCCCTCCTCTCAAACACACATTCCGATTCTTGTGTTTCCACCATTTGCTTGGGAATTTCCTCATCTTTGGGAAGTTACCAAATTCAAATCATGAAAAGATCTAATTTTGCAAGGACTTTTTTGCCTTCTGAACATCTAGGCAGAACAGGCTGGCATTCACTGAAAAAGCCCCTCTGCAAAAACACTACTATCCATGACACATTTTTACAAGGGAATTAAGCTATTGTTGCATGACTCTCAATGCTAAAGCTCAGATAGGAAGAATTAAGTCCTGATGTCAGGCCCTGCCAATAGTCAACAATCAATTAAGTCAAGTATTTGTGGTAGCAGGAACTTAAATTGATTTCCCCGATTATCTAAGCATTTCAACTCAGTCATTCATGCTGCCTGGCAATTAAGTCACTTCTCTTTGACCTAATGAATTTTTGGTATAGCCACTCTAACAGAGGAGCCTGTCCTCATAGAAGCGTACACCTGAACAAGGATGAGGTAAAAATTGGATTATCTTCATTGGCACTTCAGTAGATAAAGTACAAGGGGACCTGAGAGGAAATGCAATTTGTGATGTTAGATAAAACAGGCAAGAACATAAAAAGATTCAGTGGTTGGAAGCTGAAGTTAAACAAAACCAGATTATGAGCAAGATATAAATTTCTAACAGCAAGTATAAACACTAGAACAATTGCTGTCGCATGGACTCTCCACAAGAGAGAAGAAGCCTGCCAATAAGTACTTAGAGACAGCCAGAAGTTAAGGTTTCTACGCAGGAAATTCTGCATCAAGTATTATGATAACTTCTCAGAAAGTTAAGATTAAGTGGCCAGGGTATTCTCCTCTGTTATGACAACCCGTAATCTGTGTAAACCAAGAAAAGTTGCAAGAGCACTATTTCCACGTGCAGAGCTCTGAGGTGAAAGAGAAGCCCAGCAGATTTCACCACAGACCTGCCTCACCAGCAGGAACAGCAGAGCTGTACTGCGCTAGGCCAAGCTTTTGAAAACACAGCTTCAACAATTTCAGCATTTAAGACAGACTTTAAATGTTTTCTTGTACAATTTTACCTTGTAAACACAGAAGTGGTCTAGTTTTTATAAGCAGTATGTTCTAATTATGTGGGGGAATTTCCCAGAATACAAAGCATATGATATGTCCACAGTTCACTATTTAAGGGATGAAAAAGAGGTTTCTCACTAATTAGAACAGCAGGGGAATAACAAAAAACTTATCTCAGGACAGAAAGTAAGAGAAAAATAGCCAGGCATTTTACCCTTCGGAAAGGTTTGCTTAAGCATTTCAAGCCATTTCAGTGCTAACAGGTCTCATTTCCCCAATGTAATTAGTAAAGGAAACAACAATTACCTGCAGGTTCATTAAATAAATCAGCACTGTTACTCATTGTGAAGTTAATGATCAGTAGTGCAGATGATTGTTATGGACACAGTTAGTACAGCTGTTGGTATTCAGCAGCAACACTTTATTAAAGAGAGTATTACTCTGCTTTTAAATTTTGTCATTCAAATAGATGAATGTTTTCTGCTTTTTCATTTAACAACTGAAAATTATTCTAACTGGGAGTGAGTTTTGCAGCCTAATTAAGAGAAAGGTTTTTCAGAGTATAATAAATTAGATGTCTTGTGTCTGTTTCTATAAAACAGCTTTTGCTTATGTTCATGTCATGTAACTCAGACCCACCAGCAACATAATGCTAGCACTTATTGTTGTGAAACTCCCAATTTAATATCACTTAAGGAAATCTGGACTAATCAGAGTATTAGCTTTCTCTGCCAGGGCTAGCCTCTCACACAGTAATTTCCATTCTAAGCTGACTTGGAGCCTCTGTCTCATGCTGGTCCCAGCTTTGTAATATTCTACCTAGACATCAAGAAAGCAATATATATAGGCATGAAACCCTCAACCTTTTGGAGAACACATCTGAACTGTTCTTACACTTCTATACTAGGTTCTTACACATTCTCAGGTTCATTTTAATGCTTTTGATCTTTATTTTTAAGATGATTGATCACCTGGATCCACTGTGTGTTATGTATATATTTATATTAAAAAAGTCATCCAACATTTCTGAGGAAAAAATAGTAGTGAACAGCTGTATTTTTCAGGAGGAAAAAAAAAACCAAACAAACCCTTTTTACCTTAAAAGCACAGCTCATTGCTCATGACAGACTTCCTCTGAGAATTTTCTGAGACAGGGATTGAAATTCTACAAGAACTAAAGCATGGGTAACCTCATCATCTCTGTTCTAATTGCACATTTCTTACCTACTTTCACAAGAATCAACTCAGAGCAGGTTGGTATATACCAACATTTATCACCCTAAAGTATCAGCGTATCATATTTTTCTTTTTATTCTATTCCCAGGGAATGTAACATACTGATGTATAGTAACTATTGGCATTAGTTTTATAGCAGAGTAGTACCACCTTTGTCCTTTCAGCAGCCTTTCAGCCATCCAAGAAAGATTCCCCAAGAAGTTCCATCTGTAAGGTTTTTTTAAGAATTTTGTAGCTTGCACCTATGTTGTAAAAATTGTTTAATATGAAAAATTAATTAGTGGCAGCTACTGCATTGCATCATGATATTTTGTTCATTTTTTCCATCCAGTCAGAATTTACCAGGATATTGTGAAAGAGGAATAAACATGCCAACCATTGCCTTGGCCACATTTAACTAGAACACAGCAACAGACAGACTTTGTCTTGCCCTTCCAGAAGGCAGAAAGCCAAGCAACATCCAGCTGACTGGGGGTCAGAGGAAACCTCTCCCCTAAACTGATCTGTTTCATAATTATTTATTTTTGTAACACAAGTGTCAAAGAACCAAAAAGAACGTTTCTTTTTACAAGGACTTTGTGCAAACAATAGAGTAAGATTCACTACATGTCCAAAGAGCTTGGAAAGCAAATAATAGTTCACAGTCCCAACTATTGTGCTTCAAAAGATGGAGGTATTTTCTTTTGGATCTGGTCTCCAAGTAATGTAAATACCATTTTCATGTAAATTAATAGAAAGTGAGGAAAGAGAATGAAGCTAGCGTATAAGTGTAATATAAACAGTTATCTCTAAAGTGAATGGCTTCAGGTATAAGGAGCTGTTTAAAAAACAAACATAAATCACAAATAAATAGGAGAAAAAATTAAATTGGCTTTCAGAATTTTTCTCAGTATACTCAGCTGCAAAGTGGCAAGACATCTCAATCCAAGAAAACAAATTACACTGCACATCAAAATAATAACATATCATTTTAAAACCCACCCTTTATTCAGCAGAAGCCCGTTTACTAGATTTATGAAAAAGAATATTTCACAAACCCCAGAAGTTCAGTAAATATTAGTTACTCTTCTTATTCCCACTGCATTTTAAGGTTATTCAGCTGGCAGTTGCTAAGGGAACAGCCTTCATTTATTTCAAGTGTTATCAGAACTACAATTCTGCTCTGCAAGAGATAAATCTGCAAAAAAGTAACATTAGATCTAAATAAATGAGCAAAATATATATGTATGTGTGAGCATACACAAGCTCAGAGGTGAGGGGTAGGTGGCATTAGCTCAAATGAGTTTAAACAGCTTGAGTTTTGTTTAACTATCAAATTTTCTCATCTGTCTCTTACAGAAAATGTATGAGAATATTCTCAATGACTTCTCAACCTTCTCTATAAATATCATCAACTGCAAACAGTTACATGTTAGGTCATTGCTAGGAAATACAGGTTCCCTTTTGTTAAAGAAAGAATTTCAACTAAACAATTTTTGCAAATCAGCAGGTGATGGTGATGTGGCACACATTCAAAAGGCAGCCCTGGCTAAAATGAAAGCTAAGCTTTTGAAAGATGAGCTTGCCAACATCAGTGAGAGAGAGTCAAATCTCCTACATGTCCCACTGTTGTTAAGCAGAAAAAAATTGATGCCTCAAGACAGAAAAAAGATTTTAAATCATGTTCAGACAATGTCCTTTTTTTTCCTCTCCTAGCAGGCTGGAAGTCTTGAATTAAATTAGAAGACTTGAAATCTCTTCTCTGGATCCTTTACATCTTTTCCTTGGGACTCGGCATAGAAGCGTAGAATCATTTAGGTTGAAAAAGACCTTTAAGATCATCAAGTCCAACCATCAACCATGCCCACTAAACCATGTCCTGAAGTGCCTTGTCTACATGCTTTTTGAATACCTCCAGGGATGATGACTCCACCACTTCCCTGGGCAGCCTCTTCCAATGCCTGACAACCCTTTCAGTGAAGAATTTTTTCCTAATATCCAATCTAAACCTCCCCTGCCGCAACTGGAGGCCATTTCCTCTCGTCCTATCGCTTGTTACTTGGGAGAAGAGACCAGCACCCACCTCATTACAATCTCCTTTCAGGTAGTTGTAGAGAGCGATAAGGTCTCCCCTCAGCCTCCTTTTCTCCAGGCTAAACAACCCCAGTTCCCTCAGCCACTCCTCATCAGACTTCTGCTCCAGGCCCCTCACCAGCTTCGTTGCCCTTCTCGGGACACGCTCCAGCGCCTCCATGTCTCTTTTTTGTAGTGAGGGGCCCAAAACTGAAGACATTATTCAAGGTGCAGCCTCACGACTGCCGAGTACAGGGGGGACGATCAGTTCTCTGCTCCTGCTGGCCACACTGTTTCTGATACAGGCCAGGATGCCTTTGGCCTTCTAGGCTGCCTGGGCACACTGCTGGCTCATATTCAGCCGACTGTCAACCAACACCCCCAGAGCCTTTTCTACCCGGCAGCTTTGCAGCCACTCTTCCCCAAGCCTGTAGCGTTGCATGGCGTTGTTGTGACCCAAGGGCAGGACCCGGCATTTGGCCTTGTTGAACCCCTTACAATTGGCCTCGGCCCAATGATCCAGCCTGTCCAGATCTCTCTGTAGAGCCTTCCTACCCTCGAGCAAATCAACCCTCCCTCCCAACTTAGTGTCATCTGCAAACTTACTGAGGGTGCACTCAATCCCCTTGTCCAGATCATTGATAAAGATATTAAAGAGAACTGGCCCCAGTACTGAGCCCTGGGGAACACCACTTGTGACCTGCCACTAACTGGATTTAACTCCATTCACCACAACCCTCTGGGCTCATCCAGCCAGCCAGTTTTTTACCCAGTGAAGAGTACACTTGTCTAAGCCATGTGCCACCAGCTTCCTAAGGAGTATGCCTTGAGAGACACTGTCAAAAACATCCCAACAGGCAGTGAGGATTACTTTCCCAAGTAGATCCTATAAGCACTTGTTCTGATGAGTAAACTAAGTAAAAGCATGGTTCCTAAAGGCTCACAGATATCGCTGTAGAGAATTTCCCTTTTGAAAAAGTTGCTGCCTGCATCTGCCATGGAAAACAAGAGCCCAGACAAACCATGTGGGTAAACTAAACCAACAGGGAGAGTGTTTTAGGGCTGTGCTATTCCACAGTGCGCTGGTGTCTTCTAGTCATTTTATTTCAGGAAAGAGTTGTCACAGGCAAAGATGACATTCACTGCTCTTCTCCCAGTGTACAGCATACAAAAATGCACTGAAGCTGATACAAAGCAGCCTGTACTACCCCTTTTGCTCTCTAAATCCCTCCATCTTTTCCTAAGCTCTACAAAGAGCAATTTTGCAGCAGGCCCAAGACAACCTAAGAGCTAAATGGTGCCAATATACCTGAAGGTAAGCTATGTTCTTAGAAAGATTTCCTTCAACTAAAGTACACAAAGCTGCAAGGTTTCTTTCAGACCATGGGCCAAATCGTGAGATCTTTACTCACACTGTGCAAGTTCTCCATTTCTGGTAACACTACATTGGAGTCCTGTACAGGTTTCCTGGGACAAGAGTTTGTGTAACAATGGAAAACACATAGCATATACAAAATTCCTCCATTATTACTTGCCTTTCAGGAAAAACATAAGGATGGAAGTTTGGGGATCTAAAATGCACTCATAAGAAGTACTGTCCAGGAACAATCTCCTGTCAGGACCAATCTTGTTCTACTCATTTGGGACTTTTTTCTTATAAAAACAAAATTAAATTGCTGTTCTTGAAGTCTTTTCATCATATTTCAGTGCAATTAGTAATCCTTCCCCTTCCCTTGTAATGAACATGAAAGTCTAAAGAAAAAAAAACAAACCTTGCACATCTGTCAGAGCAGATGACCGTGGAACTGACAGAATGGAAAATGATTGTAGCATCCTTACACTTTGATTGCACTGTGCGGAATACTCCATCAGACTTCGGAAAATACTTTCAATTTCACTGATATGAATGCCATAGCTAGTCCTCAGATGATGTATTGGAAATGGGTTTGCTTAAGTTTTATAAATCCTGCCAGGAATTTTAAGACCTCTGCCTCCATACATAAGACATCAGGAGCACAATTATGCTGGTACCTTCATATTTACAGTTTGTTTTGTGATATTTCTATGAAGTAGGTTGGAGTGAGGAAAAGAACACAAAAAAACCCTCACTAAAATATCACAAAAAGCACAATATGGGGAATGATCTATGTATGCATAAGTATATCAAGTTTAAGGATGGGGAAAAAATAGAATTTCATGAAGTCGGGCACGTGTAAACCAGATCAGCCTGAAGCAATTTGCCTGACATTGTTGTAATTTACACTGTTTTGTACAATACTATTACATTATTCATTAAATGGAAGCATTAAATTAACAACTTGAAGCATCATGGCACCTTTGCATGTACATGGAATTACTGCATTAGTGACAGCAGCATAAGAGTCTTGAATTCTCTATGTTTAAATCGAGCCACCTCCTTGCCTTTTACGATTGTGATTTATTGAATGATCACCAATGCACAGAGGCTTTGCTTGTATTGCCTTCCGTGCCTCATTAGGAAATCCTCTATAGGCAAGACAGGTTTTATTATCACTGACAAGGAACGTGATAGCACACAGATTGCTAGATAAATTCTAGAGTGTCACAGGCACAGAAGATGCTGTACGCTTGAATTGCACCATCAAGAGAGCTGGGAGGGGTTGCCCAGCAGGCTCCTGCCCCATCACACCACGTACATTGACTTTAAGTTAAGCCTGGCCAGCCCATGGCCTTCTAATTCAACAATGTAAAAGAGTTGGATTTTGTTCCATTTTATCAGTCGCTTCTGTTGCTGAAGCTGCTAGGAACACAGTGACAGCACCACAGATCCAATGATACAAACTGGTTTTATATGCTTTACATATTCTGCACAAGATTGGGATTGGAGAAAGGCACAAACATGAGGACAGTCACAAAGACTTGAGCATAGTGAAAAATGACTGTTGTGCCTACTGTACTGGTTTGGGCTGGGATAGAGTTAATTTTCTTCACAGCAACTCATATAGAGTGATGTTTTGGCTTTGTGCTGATAACTGTTGATAACACAGGAATGTTTTTGTTACTGCTGAGAAGTGCTTACAAAGAGCCAAGAGCTTTGCTGCTTCTCACCCCACCCCACCAGCGAGGAGGCTAGGGGGGCACAAGGAGTTGGGAGGGGACACAGCTGGGACAGCTGACCCAAGGGATATTCCAGACCATATGATGTCATGCTCAGCATATAAAGCTGGGGGAAGAAGGAGGAAGAGGGGGACGTTCAGAGCTATGAAGTTTATCTTCCCAAGTAACCATTATGCATGATGGAGCCCTGCTTTCCTGGAGATGCCTGAACACCTGCTTGCCCATGGGAAGCAGTGAATGAAGTCCTTGTTTTGCTTTGCTGTTGTGCATGGCTTTTGCTTTACATATTTGTTATGTGTTTGTGTGGCACGGTTTTCTTTGGTGGCAGGGGAGGGGGGGCTGCAAAGATGGCCCCTTTAAGAAGCTGCTGGAAAATTCCCCGGCACCAAAATGTCGGACTCGCCTATGGGAGGGGAGTGACGGTGGTAGCGCCCCTGGGAGAACATATTTAAGAAGGGGA
>VYZV01037041.1:0-61701 GCA_013401275.1 Pandion haliaetus | reverse complement strand
AAAAAAAAAGTCAACGTTGAGTAGTTCCAAGTGGTTAACAACTTTAAGGTTATGTAGTATGTGATTCAAACCAGTTATGCAAAATGTGCAACTATGCCAGAAAGTTTGTTCAGGTTTGAATTACGTAGCAAGGTAGTAGCAGGACAGACCTGAATGTGGGCATCCTTATGTGGGTGACTTTGTGACCACTGCATGGTGCTGCTTCCCAGTCCATACAGTGGTGAACATTACATCCCAATGTACAGACATGAGTGCATGCTTAAAGTTATATATTGATACATGCTGAAATGTCATACTTTGCAATAGACATTTTATTCAGTGATAAAGGGGCCGATACATGGGAATTAGTCCTGGCATACTGATTATGTATTAAAGTATACACTCTGTTGCGACTTTTGTGTTCCCATTTGAGCTACTGGGAAAGCATAGATGGTCTTTAAAAGCATGTGGGGAACATGGATTATCTGTGAAGAGATCTGTTTTATAGCAGATTCTTGTCTGTGTAAGCTGTCCCCATTGACTCATGGACTATGACATTTAACACTGGCTGACTGTTGACCCTTATCCTGGATGAAATGCAGCACAAAGGTACAAAACAGGTTGAATAAGCTTTGGCTGAGGAATTCCACCCACACACCTTCTCCTCCCTCCCATAAATGCATGAACTGCATTAAAAGACTGGGATGTAGAAAGAGAACAGAAGTGAAAGAAAAAGCTGGAATTTTTGAAAAACAAGCCCAAGTATAAGGAAGCTAAAGAATGACAAGGGGAGTCTGAGCATGGAGCAGATTCTTATGCTGTCTGGCAAGATCTAGGTGATGGGAGCAATTCCTGAATAATCAACAGAATATTGTAAATGAAGAAAAAGCAGCTACTGGAATATAGATGTGCTGGAAATGCATCACAGCTTGGATGTTTACGAAAAGACCCAATTCCTATTCCAGAAGTCTAAATTATTATTTAAAGGTAAAAAAAGTAACGGTCTATGCCTAAATACAAGGTATCTGTGTTAAAAGCAGCTGCATACAGGTAAGTGAGCATCAAAACCAGAAAAGATTGGGAGTAATGAGTAACCAAAATGGAAAGCAAAAGATCACTTGCATAATTACAGTACATGCTTATACTACAGTAAGCATTATATGTGTTTGCAAAAAAAAAAAATCTAACAGACAAACAAAAAACCCAAACCACAAAAGAACCCCACCAAAACCAAACAAAAACCCCCAATCACTTGCAGTAGATCAGATATTCTGAAGCACTGAGGTTCCAAACTGAAATTCCACCCAGTGCTATGTCCCCACTGACTTAAGGGACTTGGGTTGTTTGGTAAGTGCTATCAGATACCCAGCCACCTTTGGGCATCTTAATAACCCCTTAGAAGAAAACTGGCTGCAACAGGTTTGTTTACAACTCTGTGTTCGGTGATCTTTCCTCTCTGCTAACGTATTCTTTGACCTTGCCTGCCTCCCTCCCTGGTTCACATTTTTTGATTCTTGTTGTTCTCCTTCACTTGTCCAAGTTGACCTCTCCTTAATCGCTCATCCTTCTAGATAGCTCCTAATACTGAGCATTGCTATTTGCTCTTATCAATTCTGCCAGGTGAACAGGAAAAAGCACAAGTCCATTAGCAGAGCCTAGCACCGTTTTATGACAGTCTGCCAAAGAACTGAGATACCAGCACAGCATTTGCTATCTGTTCATTATGGCACGGCTTGAGTCATGGATTTACACAGCAAGTATCTTTAATTGTGCAAGTTAAAAGCAAGTCTCCCCGGCTAGATTTGTATTAATAAGCTAATGAAAGCCCAGCTCTGCTATCTCTCTATGAGTAGTTAAACTCTTCCTGGGAATCCGGTTGTCTGGTGTACTGCTTGTTAGGACCAGTTCTGGTCCATAAAACCCCCAAACGGTGCCTGGCCATAGTCTAGGAGGATTCAACTTAAACATGCTCAAGTTAAGCCAGGAAGCACACCACCAAATAGCCGACATGATCACGAGCCAGTGCCCAAGCGTCTCCTTCAGGCCTTGTTTAGGTCAATTGTGCAGATGAACTGACTGCTGGCCTCTGTTACAGGCTGTGAGACTCCATTCCACCCCCAAGCAACTACTGTAAGATTAGTCCCTCTGATGTCACCAGCCTGTGTATCCATGTGTGCCCTCCAGCACTCCCAACGTGTTCAGAGCTGTTTTGAAAGCTTGCTTTCTTGAGAGCAGTGTGCTCAGCAGGTGTTTGTAGACCACGAGACAGCCTTTCCAAAACACACCAGCACTGACTGACTGGAATGATAAATCGAAGTCTCCATTTACACTTTACCTTGTTCCAGGAAGACCAAAGTGTAGTTTTCCCCTTCTGCTCTGCAGAGTTGTTTAGTGGCGATAATGCTGTCCCTGCCTCCTTGTCCCCTGTCAACTCTGCTCTCCTACCCAGCTGGCAAGGTTTAGAGGCTCAGAACTGCTCATTGGTGTTGCATTGGTCTTCGAAGCCAGCTCCAGTTGCACGTGGACAACTCTTCTGATTTCATTTTCGAGTCAACCACAGCGTGCTAGTCCCGGAAAACAAAGTTAACCATTTCAATTCTGTTGGTTACAATACCAGTAGGGGAAATCCAGATACCTCTACTCTGATGAAAATAGAGTTTTCTACATTAAACAAATATGAGAAGTTGTGGAGGGTCAGAAATCTTTCCTCTAGATATTTTTAAATCTTTACTGCTCAGCTTTGTCTGATCCCGAGCAATAATAAGTTATATATTAAAATCACCAGCAGCCTTCAGAAGCACCAATAGGCCAAATTTAGGAGTTAATTTACCAACCTGAAAAGCTGCCATAAAATAGAGACATGAATCCAAATATTCCATAGCCTAGAGTAATTCTGGCCACATTCTTCAGATACCCAACTCAGACTAACAGAATCAAAAGCGGTCATCTACACTCATTAAAAGCACATAGATGTCCTTAGAGAGGCTGAAATCCCCAGCAGAAGTGACAGCCATGCAGAGATAACCGTGGCAAGTACAGATGCAACAACCTCAGAGGCTCCTGGGGCCAGGGTCCCAAGGCAGTCTGTCAGCAGTGCTGCTGCACAGCCTGTTTCTTGGGCTCTCCTAGGGTAAATTCTTCTATCCCACGTGGCACTGCATTAGGGTGCTCTGCAAACATACCCTCTGTGCCTTTCCAATGTTAAAAGGAGACAAAAACCTCCACTTTCGTATCTCGCGTATCCGGTGAGAATACACAGGAGATCCTTGGCACCTGGATACTATCAGCACCACATGGTTTTATGCAGAGGAGCAACATATAACAGAGTCAGTTACACTGACGCCGATATCAGGGATAGGAAACACCTTGTTCAGCATTTTGAGTAATAAAATGCCTATGCACCTTTCTGAGAAAGCTTTATTACCCCATGTGCTAATTCAGTTNGGGGGGGGGGAAATCAGGCTACCCTCCAAAGCCCTACCTTGTGCCTATTTGAACCTTGTGACCCAATACCATTATCCTGGGAATATTTAGATTCTCTTGTAATGCATTAACTGCTTGTTAAGGGTATGTGCATTAAAAAAATTCCCTCTTTCAGCTGGATTAATTTTTATTGTCATACATCTGCCTATATAAAACATAACAGGTAAATTCCCCAGGCACCCACCTACCCCACCACAACTTGCAGATAAAAGCAGAAATTTAGATATCTACCCACTGCTTTGTGTACCTGCCTCATACAATTCCAAAGCTGTTTGAAGTGGTGAAGCTGGGAGGCTGGGTTTAATAAAGGCCCCTTCTGCAAATACATAGAGATGCATGTAATCGATTCTTTCACTGAATCCAATAAAAGGATTTTCTCTGAAACTTTTAAAAGATTGTGCTAGTGTTAACAACTACACACCTAGGGCAAAGAAGCTCAGCTTATGAGGTGCAACTTTTTGAAGATACATAATATCAATGCTAGTTAACTGAAGAATAATTAATCTAAAAAAACTTTTACATATTTATCTCACCCTTGATCCTCTCCACACAGGTTATGCTTTAAACCCAGCCGGCAACTAAGCACCACACAGCCGCTCACTCACTCCCCTCCGTGGGATGGGGGAGAGAATCAGAAGAGTAAGGGTGAGAAAACTCATGGGTTGGGATAAACACAGTTTAATAGGTGAAGCAAAAGCTGCACACACAAGCAAAGCAAACCAAGGAATTCATTCACCACTTCCCATCGGCAAGCAGATGTTCAGCCATCTCCAGGAAAGCAGGGCTCCATCACCCTTAACAGTTACTTGGGAAGACAAACGCCATCACCCCAAACATCCCCCCCACCTCCTCCTTCTTCCCCCAGCTTTATATGCTGAGCATGACATCATATGGTCTGGAATATCCCTTTGGTCAGCTGTCCCAGCTGTGTCCCCTCCCAACTCCTTGTGCCCCCTCTCAACCTACTCACTGGTGGGGTGGGATGAGAAGTAGAAAATGCCTGGACTCTGTGTAAGCACTGCTCAGCAGTAATGAAAACACCCCTGTGTTACCAACACTGTTTTCAGCAAAAATCCAAAACATAGCCCCATGCCAGCTACTATGAAGAAAATGAACTGTATCCCAGCCAAAACCAGCACAACACAAAAAACCATCATGCCAGAGTCTGATGCTTTAAATTGAGGCTAGCTGAAAGAGAGCCATTTTTGTTTGGCTGTGAATAAATTGAAGCCAGGGAAAAAGAAGAGAGAAGGACACACACACACACACAAAAAAAAAAACCCAAAAAACCCAAACCCCACAATCACCAGAGTCCTGAGAGTCTTCCAAAGCCTTTTACAGTCTCCAATACTCTTCTATACAGAAAAAAAAAAAAGAGCAGTTCTCTGGGTCTTTACTGCAGTTCTCTGATAAATACAGTGACTTTGTGCACAACACACACAAGGGCTTAGAATATTCTCCTGGAAGTCTATGCGTAGCACAAGTCAAGACAGATTAGTTCAAGGATAATTCATCAGGGTAGTTTCTTGCATGGGCTATCCCAGGTGCTATCAGCAAGTTAACCTCTACTTGCTCTTCAATGCAGAGATAACTGTCCCTTTTCAGCCAGCACTCCTGGGCAAAGGTCCAGACAGGAATAGCACTTGAACCCTGCTTGAGTTTATAAGCCATGTTAGATCGCTGATGTTGAGTGGTAACACCACAGGGAGCAGCACGGAGCTTGAACACTCGTAACTGGTCTGGAGCATGGCTGGACTGTGATCTGGGGCTTGTACTCTGTAGTTTTCCATACTGTTGGCCTCACCATGGTTTCTGTTCCATCAGCCCCAACATATATCTCAGACACTCGAGGCTCCTCCATGCTGACATACTTTTATCACACACAGGTGAAGTAAATTCATGAGGTGCATAATCTACATTGCAAGACAAATTTATTTTACCTCCATCAGATTAAGAATGTTGAGTCACTGTTGCAGTGTCTTCTTTCAAGGCTTCTGCTTGCTAGAAGCAAACTTAAGAGTGTGTCCTCAGGATTTGTGTTTCACTAATAAAGAATAATTAAATAGATTGTTCCCTTGGACATTTGACTTCCAGATGAGATATTGTACACATTCCACAGGACAGTTTCCAATAGAAATGGGTTATTTTGCAGAAAGACTGGACTTTTTACCACTACACGGATAAAACCATGCTCCAGAGCAGTTCCCCTCACTACAGAAAGAAATATCACATGACTGTCCCCGTGTTTTACGACAGAAAACTGAATTACTCTGCTAGACTTGACTGTAAATATGAACCTTTACAGAAATCTTTTTCCTATTCAAAGACCATGGGAGGAAAGCCCACAGGCCCCTCAGGAGCTAAAGGGCAAATTTGGGAGCTGAACGTCCAATTTCAAAAATTAGTATTTCTAGCAGTTTCTTCCACACAAAGGTAACACTCAGGGAGTCAATTTTTATCAATTCAGAATAGTTAAATTCTCAGTCCAAGCCTTTTCCTGCCTTACAAACTGGAATTCAGACACCTAATTTTTGTTGACATCTGCAATTATAAGCCCCCAAATCCATTTGAAGTATTTTTGCCTAATTTGCTCCAGCACTCTTTAAGACTCGGAGAAATAGCAATAAGGAACTAAAAACTGAGATATATTTGTGATACATCTTTCTGACTATCTTTGATTACAGCTTCTGGTTACTGTAAATGCCAAAAAACTGTCTGTGTGGAGGTGCCCCAGTGCCCAGCATGTCCAAGAACCTGCTACTCTACTGCTGCCTTTTATATATATAAAAACAAAAAATATAAGATAGGTATACCTAATACACTGATAGGGCTGTGTGATTATCCTACTGTCTTTGTATACAAAACCAGCTTTTTTTATTATGAAAACCAGGTTGATGACTGGAGAACCTACCCAGGATGAAACAGCACTCAACAACCTCTTAGTCCAAGCAGATTCATGTCTGCACCTCTGACTCCACAGAAAACTGCCCTGCCCCTACAAATCATTGATACGTCACAGAGAAATATGAAAGTCCTGTCAACACCACTTATTTGTGCCACAGGAGATATGAGTGGGAGCTTGGCTTCATAACGTGTCTAGTCCATAAGCATTCTCAGGAGTTGTTTTACACTCCAGTGCTATTCTGACCCAGAGACAACATTTTGGGTATTCATGAGCGTTTTCTCTGTTGCTACCCAGTCCTGTGGAAACCACTACAGGGCTAAGATTTCTACAGGTGGCTACGTGCAGAACCATCAGCTCACTGAAGGTGCCAAGAGGATGTGCAAGGCTGCTCAGCCTAGCAGCCACCTCACACATGGCCGCAGCAGGATGACTCCCCATCTTTTGGGGTTTGGTTTTGGGTTTTTTTGGTTGGTTGGGGGATTTTTGGTTTTGGGGGTGGGGCCTTTACTGGTGATGCCTGATCTGGGACACATGAACCTAACACTCTTCCCAAAAGACCAACAGGAAAAAAAGTAGCCACCACCTGCCTGTTACGCCAATAGCTCCAAAATTTAGCAATCTAAATTCATATCTCTTTACTGCTTAGACCTTTTGAGCCAGCCCTAGGCTGGAGACACCCAGGCTAGCTCACAGCAAGATCAAGTCCCCAAAGAACCTCACATCATCATGGAAGTGACAATCCACACACACAGTATTGCCATGCAGTATGTAGACTATGCCACTTGTAGGTAGTACCGGAGCTGCCTGTCACTAGGCTGGAAGAGCTCAGCATCACATTGCGCTAACCCTCACTTTGTCATCCTCTCCAAAGGACGGCTTCCCATGCCATGTAGTGGTTCCTCTCTCAGCTGCCTAATTTTCCTTCCTTTGCACAGAGGTGTTCAAATGCCTGAAGCTAGGCAGTGTAATGCCAAAAATTGTGGTGCCTCTGCTTTCCTTCCAGAACAGGAGTTCTGCTGCTCAAGGCAAAGCAAAACAGGTAGGATTTTTGCTATATTAAACACTGTATTGCCTCACAAACTTGAATTAACCACGATGTAGTGTTTGCCAACTCCATTGTTTCTGTAATGCAGTATTCTGCATGCATTTTTAGTTAAAAGACTTTCAGGTAGTAAATAACAGGTTATGATCCTCCAGCATGTCAAGACCTTTGCTATGGTAATATTTTCTGCACATTTATCTTGGTGTGTAATTTGTTTAGAAGAGTAGCATCAGTAAGTGACTATCTGATTCTCAAATGATTGGTCAGAACCTGACCTAATCTCCTATCAAAGTACTTCTAGCCATTTACTCATATCACTGTTATCCAGCAGTTTTCCTAGTCTGCTTGTGGGCTGTCCTGCAAGCGACCAGCCCTGCATAGCACGACAGCAACCCAACCCATCCAGAGCTCCACCCAAGCAGAGTGTCTAACCGAGGTTTTAAAGACTGCTTTGCCACCTCGGTTAAGGCTCATATCCATTTCAATCCATTGGAGAAACCAGCACTCTGTCTTAACCACTCCACAGCTGAGAAAGCCGCATCATTTTTAAGCATTTTATCATACAATAAAACTGCAAGGCTGGTTCAATTTCCATTGCTTTTCATGGACTTAAAGAGCTCTAGGTGACACTGGATTGGTTCAGATCCCCTATCCTGGCACAGCGTGAGCTGGGTCTGCTGGGAATAGGCTGGGCCAGCTTTAGTTGATGGCCCCGAGCAAAGACAACAGGCACCTAAGGAATAGACATCAGCCTGCATCAGGGTGATTTGGGGTGGAATTTCCTCACAGCTTTCCTCTTTCAGGTCCCTCTCTCCCATGTTTTCCTCTTCTACAGGGGCAAGCCCTGTTGCAGGGTGGATGCTGATAGAACAAGTGCAAATACACAAAGCCAAGTGCAGGACCTGGCACTCAGCCTTGCTGAATCTCATACACTTGGCCTCGGCCCATCGATTCCTCTAAAGGCCCCTCCTACCCTCAAGCAGATGAACACTCCCACCCAACTTGGTGTTGTCTGCAAACTTACTGAGGATGCACTCTGTCCCCTCGCTCTGAGAGTATTTAAGAGATTTATAGATGGGGCACTTAGGGACATAGTTTAGTGGTGGACTTGGCAGTGTTAGGTTTACAGTTGGACTCAAGGATCTTAAAGGTCTTTTCCAACTTAAATTATTCTATGATTCTCTATCCATCCCTGACAAACTCTCAGCACCTCAGTTCCCCCAACATTGTTTTAGATAAGTTGTCCATGTTTTGTAGTGATGGTTAGCCACATTTTTTGCCTTTTTTCCCCACAAGAAAAAGCGCAAGCTTTCTTCAGAAAGACAAGCATTCTGCTCTGTATTTAGTAGCACCCAAAGCACAAAAAGCTGATCCATCCTTCCTAAAGCATTATAGCAATAATAAGCAATAAGTACGTGTAGATATCTATTACCCTACTTTTCCTGCTTTCCTCTCCTACAGACAGGATAAAGTCTTAACTAATGTTTATCCATCATGTCCGCTATACAGCTAGTGGAGCAAGTTTTCATTGTACATAAAACCCTCACAGAAGTTAGTTCATGACTAGGGAACAGAGAGAAAAGGATAACACTCCTGCAATAACAATCAACAAAAAGGTCTTCAATAGGTACATCTTTCAGAACATCGCTAATATGCCCAGGAAAAAACATCCTCCCCATCCCCCAAATCTCCTCTGGTTCAAGGAAATACTCACTCTGAATAGAAACCTCATTACCTTCTACTATAGCACAGTGAATTCAGACCAACAAACTGATACCAAATCATAAAAAAATTAAACACTTACCTCCTTATTAAACAGCCACAGTCTTAACCTACGTGTCTCCAAGACAATCCTTGCCTACCATAAGCTAATCTTCAGACACTTAAATACATAACAGTTTGTGGCTCATATCCTTAAACCAGAAGCTGACTGCCTAGAGCAAGGTTTCTTTTCTTCAGTCACTTTTCAGCTGTTTTCAATCACTTCCTTTTGCTTTAAAGCATCACCAGCTGTGTCCTAGGAGCCCTGATTTAGCTGTTTGAGCTACTTTATCTCTCTAGGGAAGTTTTTGCTCATCCTTTCTAAGCTGAAAAGTTGCTTGAAGCTTTTAGGGGGGGAAAAAAATTCCCCAGCCTATGTTGAATGGTGTTCATTTGTAACCCAATAGATATTAGGTAACATTTTGAGTGTTTATTTATTATTTTTCATTTCTACTTCATTTGCTTGTTTGCATGTGTGGAAATACCTGTGGTTATTTAAAAAAAAAAGAAATTATGGCTGCTTGTGATATCTTACACAGCACTAGTTATCCTACTAGTCATTTGCAGACCTAAGACTAAAAAATGCCTATCATACAATGTGCACATTCAGGCATAAGCATGCTTTGAAAATTGTGCCTTACCAGAGGCCAGTGTGAATGCCTGCTCCTGAGGTGAGGCAGGCACCTGGCCCAGGTGAAGCAATTTTAAATTCCTCTGGGATTTGCATCTAGGAGAATTGCCAGGACATGTCAACAGGTGGTGCTGAAATGGCCCTTTCTACCGGTCAGATGGGAAGTTCATTCTCAGCACAGTGATATTTTCCATTAACCATAGTCTGCTTTGTTGAAGATGCTGTACGTATGCTGAAGGAATTCTGCCATCCAGTCTCCCTTGTCGTCTTTTAAAAGGTTGCTAAACCTTTTAAATGCTAAATTTGATGTGAAAGCGCTAAGCATTCACTCTCTGGTGAGGAACAAGGCATTTTGCTAAACTGATCTATCTGACATTTTGGCTTGAATTGCTCCTGAGCAAAAGAAGGGGGAGCCCCCACTGAGCTCCCTCTATGTGCTGCCCCATGCCTGAGCCACCCCCAAGCCCTGAGTCCTTGTGGCTGAACCCCCAGGAGCCATGGTATCCTCGGGACCCGACAGCTCCACTATGCTGGTGAAGCAAGTATGGGGACCGCTCCAGGAGAACATACCTGGCTGTTGCATCTTGCTGTATCTCCCGAGTCTTCACTGCCTACAAGTGCCCTAACACAAAACAGGTTATGTTTTGCCTTTCTGGATGCTCCGGCCGAGTGATCCTTCCAGCTCTTACCTGCTCAGGCAAGCTGGTAAACTTGACCCAGAATAGGTTCTATGATGTTATCTACAATGTGCCTGTAGTAAGATTTTTCATTGACTGAACCTCTTAGTAATTACTCTGATTCAAAAATTACCCTGCGGTGTGTCCTGAAACATTATTAATTAAGAATGACAATGGCTGAGTAAACATAGCTTCAAACATTCCTCCCAGTACGGCGCAACAGGTCTTCCTCTGCAAGGTACTGCTGCATGACAAGCTGATAATACAATGTGAGAAAGCCCCAAAATTTTACACTAAACTGCAGTATGCTGTAATTCATCCCTGTCACACATGGCTGAGACATCTTAACAGCTTTAAAAGTTGCCTCTCAGGGCTTATACCTCTCTGACTTACATCTAAGAGGGGCAGCTGAATATGGCTTGGGAACAAGTTAGTTTGACTAACAGAGAAGGAATGTTCACGCTGCTCTGAGGCAACATCCATAGCCATCACAGGACGACTAGTTGCAACAGTAGCAGACCATTTAACAAGCAGAACCTCCAAATTCACTGAGAACCAAATGTCTCATTTTATGGAGGGGCTAATTATGACCTTTAATGACCCACACAATTAATCCATCTGACTGTTTTTCAGTTACTGACTTCAACAGTGCTGTTTTCCTAGCTGTATATATCTCAGCTTTACAGTCACTGGTGCCTTGTTACTTTTCACATGGGTCATTCTTCCAGCTGCAGATATATGCCCTAAACGTACCAACATGCAGTGCTTGCACCCAACTCATCATCAGCACCCCTCTGTGTGTGTGTGTGGGGGGGTGTACACCTGAGGAGAGATGGCCTGGCTGCCATCCTGCAGAGGGAGAGAGGTCTTCTCCATCCCTCCCCAAGCAGTGCCCAAGATGAAGCCCTATGATGAAGCCCTATGATGGGATGCCCCTGAACATGGGTTGCTTTCTCTCCTCAGCAACCTCAGTGAATGCTTTGAGTCCACTTTACTGAGGGATTTATTAAGATTGTGAATGCATGGCTGGTGGTCTCCTACCTGACTAGAAGGTGTGGACAGGAGGTGCTCCATCACATCCATGACCATGAGGTATCTAGAGAACAACTGCTAACTCCATGAGCCTGGGCTTAGGCTGCCTTGCTGGGCTCACCTGCATTTTGTTTTACTCCAAAGGAAGTAAAACAGATTCTTTTCCCTGCATTTCAAGCTAGTGTTGAAATTGCTGATGATGAATCCAAAGTGATCTCTGCCTGCTGTGATGTACATGCAGTCATCTAACCACCAGGTCCAACCTGTCACCCAAGCCCAGTATCAATGTCACGTCATCCGACCCCCAGAAGTTCTGCCCGATTTTGGAGCTCTGTTCCTCCAGCGCC
This sequence comes from Pandion haliaetus, assembly GCA_013401275.1. Classification (NCBI taxonomy): domain Eukaryota; kingdom Metazoa; phylum Chordata; class Aves; order Accipitriformes; family Pandionidae; genus Pandion; species Pandion haliaetus. The sequence goes on along the minus strand of VYZV01037041.1, from coordinate 49,844 downwards.
ACTCCTGCTCTGTCTGTGATTCCTCAAACTCCAGCATCCCAGGCTTGCAATGTGGGGGATGGAGGGGACAAAATGAAATATCATTCCCTGCCCTATTTTTCCTAAGCTGGGAAAATCAGCTTGGGGGGTTTCCTTGGTTCAGCAGCACTGGCATGTTTGAGAGGAGGGGAGAAGAGCTGTTCCAAGCACACAGGATGGAAGGCAGAGAGATGGGATCCCACCTGATCCACCATGAGCTGATTGGGATTTTTCCTGCTCCTTTCCTCTTTCCCCTTTCCATGAGAGAGGTGTCAGCTCTGAGGGCAGTGAGGACATGCCCAGCCTGGCCAAAGGTGGCAACCAGGCTGAGCAGATTTCCCCAGGACACACTTAGACCTCCTAAGTTTCTTTTGACTTCCAGCATACTAGCCCATGGCCTGAGCCATTGTGCTGCCATTTGCATCAGAAATGCTCCTTGTGTCACACCTGTCCTCCAGCACGGGCCAAAGGATGCTCTGCACCCAGCGGGTAGCAATAGCCATATGCTTCCCACTCCGCTGAGGAGTGTTTGAGACTGTGTTCTAGCACAGTCTTTGAGGAAGACAGAGAAATTACACTGAAAGGTACCTTTAAGAATATCTTTCCAGGCAGCATGACAGCTGGAAGCAACAAGCAAGAGTCAATACCATATGTTTGTGTTATACAGCAACACCAGACCTAGCCTTCTGCTGGCAACCATTTGAGATCCAGTGCCCGAGGCCATTGCATTAGTCAGTTAAAATAGGGCTTAATGCTATCCTAGTTCACACGTGCACCAATTTTCTTAATGTCAATTATGGTTGCATGTTGCCTAACCAAGGACAGCATTTGGTCCATAAATTGTTTGCATGTCCTGTAATTTATGCTTTTTGCATTGTGTAAAAAACCGCAATCTATCAACTGTGGTGTTGGTTGCAAAATATCTTCTCCTGTAATTACCCTGATTGTTTATGCCATGGCAATGTGTCCTTAGACGTTGAGCTGTGTAAAAAGATTGATACACCCCAAAAGTGTAAATGGCAATTAGGAATTTCATCAGGTGCTGAGTAAGACGGAATGTTTGTGACACTTTAATGTTAGCCTTTGCTCTGTTTCTCTGTCTCATTGAAACACTAGGATCTCAGTTGTTAGGGGAAACCTGCTTAGGGACAGCTCAGTGAAAATCAGTATAATTACTATATGCAAAGTAAACACTCAGCTCTCTCATACGAGTCATGCGTTTCCTTTGTAGTAGAATTGTAATAAAGGGACTAAGATCTGCAGAGTATTCACTGTAAAAATATCACGAGTGGGTTCACACATAAAGTGTCATGCCTTTGGCATGTGGCAACGCCAAGACTGGCCATTAGCTAGAGAAAAAACATCTGAATGCAGATAAAGTGCTTGCATGGAAGCACAGCCTATTGAAATTATGCAACTGAAGTGTGACCTGGCATTCCCGCATATGTGTGTAGCGTTTATCCTCTCTTACGCAGCTCTTGAAATAGTGGATTTTTTTCTCAGTATTACTCACTATTTATTTTTAACTGACTGGATCAGATCCTTTGCTATTGTGTGTTGGTTAAGCTACTGCCAATGGTACCACATCAGTCTGCACCCCAAATAATTTGCTGTAAAACAGAAAACAGCCTTTATCAATGGTATGGCCAGCGGCCATCTTGGGGACCTGACCGGGTGCCCACCACTACATGGTAAGCTGAAGAAAGAGATGATGAAGCATTTAACCTGCATTTCTGACTAATGAGAACCCTTCGTAGTGGTAGGCCTGGTGCAGTTAAATGAAGTGTTATCAAGAATCTGAAACCAGGGGGAGTGAACGTGAAACTTCAGCAGAGGGCAAAAAAGCACAGGAGCACCAGAAGGAGCTGTGGACAACACAATTAAGTCACAAGCAGAGAAGGAAGGGGGCTGAGACCAGTTGCAGGAGTAACTAGGCAATTAGCTGAAGAGTTATTTTGAATGTTTTGAAGACTTCTGATCAGTGCAGCACTTCATGACATACCTGCTGTGAAATACCTATAGGCATTGCTGAACTTTTCCCTAGGTAGCTCTGCAAAGGGTATGGAAATGGAGAGACGGATGGCACAACCTGTGCGTGTTTCCTGGATGCACTTTGATTCCTGATGGGCAGTGAGTCATGGAGGGTGATGGCATGTAGAATTATGGTATTTCTGCATGGGTGTAAGAAGCTATAAGTTTTAAATCATGGGCCTAGGGTGCTTATAGCTTATTGCATTTTTAGAAGACGGCCATTTACATAAATATTTTTGTTACAAGAAATAGTTCTGCTATCTTCATTTCACTAAAATATGGTGTGGTTGGGAATGACAGTTGCTTTTGGGGCTGGCTCCACAGCTACTGCTGAGCTCATAGTTAGGAAGTCTAATGACCTTTTTAAATAATCTTTAAGGCGTTTAAGGAGTATTTTTTATTTCTCTCTGTCTGCTTAATTTTAAGCTCCATAGGTCACATGTCATTAAAAAAAGAGTAAGACGGATGTTTTTGCCCAGTTGTAAGCCAGACATCACTCAGGTCACGGGGTATAAGGAGCATTTCGGAAACACTCCATTTGCCATCTTTCATGTAGAAGGGAGAATCTCAGCCTAACACAGTGATACAGACCATTTGTTATAGCTCACCATGCATCCTGTTGTTACAACAGCCCTGGCTTTGCTCTCCCATGCTTACCTTCACTGATGACAGTCTGCAGAACCCTGCCAGAAAATACCTTGACCCACACAATTACACTGAGCAATTCTTTTTATTTTTCTCCATTTGAAAATCTCTCATTCATATGAAAACATTGGACACACAGGTGTCTTGGTGCTTGATGCTAACCTTGTTTCTTGTACATTGCATCAGCTCAGACTAGAATTTGTCTGCGTACTCATTTTTCTGCAAGCTTCTATGATATGTATATAAACAGATATTATTAAAAGATCTTATTTTTTTTAAAACTTCTCTTTATTTTTACATTCGGTGCATGAGGACAGACAAGACGAATATTCATGACAAAGTATAAAGCCATACACTGTCCTCATAACAGTTAAAAGATGTGATGTAGTTTTTAAGAGTTTAAAAAAGTATTTTAGAAACCTTGTATTTCCAAAATTCCTCATTACAGAAAATTAAAATCTTTTAGAAAAGTAAAGTTCAATATCCTTGTGCATTAAGCCATATTATGAAAGTATGTAGGTGTTTTTCACCTTTACCTTAAGAAATCTGTCTCTGCATTGCTAACAATCTTTACGTAACCTATTGATGGAGCCAACAGCCTCCATAATACGCAGTATACACAGTTACAAACAATTTTAAAAGTTATATTACAAAATATACAGTAGTTCCTTTTTACATTTTTATAGATAAACATTGCATAGTTTTCAAATATGTAATATATAACACAATCACAAGCCTTTTTCTGTATAACTTACGAAAAAATCTGTACACTCAAATAATTATAAATAAAGTGTAAATATCTTTTGGTAAGAGCAGGGAGGGAAAATACACTGGGACATGTTGTGCTGTCAAGTGTTAAACAGAAATCTTTGTTGGAATCTGCCTAAAACAATGGCACAATATGGCCTGGAGCAAGGAGAGAGGAGAGTAAGAACTCAATAGATCACAGGGGAAATGTTACAATGAGGAACCATAAAGTACTGATATGTCTGACTATTAATTATTACCCTGATTCTGTTGTAAGAACTGCTTTCCCACAGTTATTATCACTGTGCTTCATGGCTTTACTTCAAGATGCAAAATAAGGTGCACGTTGTTTAAGAAATGAGTAAAAGTAGATTAAAATGTTTCCTGTTTCAGTGGGTGGTCAATGGAAACTTGAGATAACTTGGAAAGAATCCTGGATATTTTTTTCATATTTTAAGAAACAGAGCATGGGAATTGCACACTGGGATTTAAAGAAACAGAATCTGAAAGCATCCAGAATTGTAAGAATAAAATGAAGAATTATTGAAGTTATCAAAATTCCACTTTAAAAATGAGATGCTGACAAAATTCTGTTTCAACTACATGAAGGACAAGAAAAATACCCCAAAAGAGCAGAACTATACCAAAACTAGATGCTTTTGGAAACTCACTCTGATTCTAAGCATTTTGTCACTGGCTTACAATTACAAAGACAGTTGGAATCTCAGTATGAATGCAATTTGCAAACACATTTTCAGCAACACAGTTTTCCAGTTAAAATGTTGGTTTTAAAAAGTCAATGAAAACAATTTTTACTTTTAAAATGTACATATTTACCTGATAGACAAATTCAACCTACTGAATTCCAGACCTCTGCAGAAAACAAACAACTGTTCAGAAGTAAATGTGTTCTAGCAGCACTGAGTGGCTATGTCAATCTAAGAGTCATCTCAGCACTTCCATTACAAATTTAATCTACAACTCAGCCATGTAAACTGGCTTTAAATGACACTTGGCCTACACTCAGCCACCTGATTTTTTTTTTTTAATGTTAGGGGTTGGACTTCAGATATTATTCCATATTTGCTGATATCTAAGCTATTGAAGGCCAGCAGAAGTACTCAGTGCATCTTTGAAATGCTCTTTTTCTGACATTGAAATTATGCCTTTTGTCAGCCCATGATTCAGAGCAGCCTCACAAGCATTTACTAAAACATCAGTAACGTTAAGATTTGAGCACAAGCAGCCTCCCACCAAGTGCTACACTACCTATGGATTGACTACACAGGGTAGCAACTACACTACCTATGGATTTTATTTGGGATCTGGATTGCTACATACAATTGCCAGTAAAATTCACATTATTTCCAAGGAGGGTGGCTCAGAACGCAAAGTGATAGTGCAGAGTGAACACTCCTTTCTCTCCAGTAAATGTTACTGTATGTCCCATGCTACCCATAATCTGCTCTCCAGGTTCTCTCTTTTGTAGCTCTAAAGCCAGTCTCCACCGCTACTCTGAAAAGTCATTTTGTGGCTCAGCCAAACGGAGCCACAGTTGCACACAGATCTCCTGGCATCAGCCCAGGCTTGGCTGGCTGTCTCCTCCCCTACGCTGGCCACTTGTCTTCCCTCCTGCACCATTCCTCTGATTGTGGGGTTGCACGGTGAACAGGATTGGAGAGGACCATCTAGAGAGAGGAATGGCCACACAACCACATCCTGAGTCCACCAAGCCCTTTGGTAGCCACCCAGTGTCTCCAAACCCAGTGCTTAACCTTCAGCAGGCAGAGGGATCAGCAATTACTTTTATGGCCTTTAGCTTGAGATAATAAAAGATTATAACTCCTGTCTCCAGTGTTAAAGGAGACAGAGAGGGCTCAAAATGGGCTTATGCACACACTTATGCCAGAGTAGGACTCCCAGAGCTTCTGAAGGACGTCCCAGCATTTTGTTTTCCTTCACACACATAGAAAAGATTTTGTCCATACTGGGAAAACTACTGTTTTCCATTTTGACCACTGCAAACAAGCCAATAAAAACATTAGGATTCTGGGTTTTTTTTCTTTTTTCTTTTTCTTTTTCTTTTTCTTTTTTTTTCCATTTCCAGAGCTTTTTAGCTATTATAAAGCAACTTCTGCTGAATAAGCCAGTAGGTCAGAAAGGCTGTTCTACAAGTGCATTGTTTGTTTGTTATTTTTTTAATTAAGTTTGAACTGTTCACCACTCCTTTCATCCCTCTATTCATGGGACTGCATCAGGGTTTCTTTTGTTTGCTACTGATAGCATTGGATGAAGGTATCGCATAGTAGATCCTCTGTAAGCAAAACTGTCATTAGCTTTTCAACTGATCATAGATTTTCTAGGGACTCTGTCAAGCTTGTTTGACTCCATTCCTCGATGAGTGATATATCACTGGCTGCAGGAACCTAACAAAATGTTCACTCTGTCCTCAGTGCATTATCCAAGGTGGTTTTCAAGAGCCTGACTGTCCTATGCTGTATCTCTGCCAATATGGGTTGATCTGCTACTATAAGGCTGTGTTGTTTGTGCCTGTTTTTTCAATACAAGCTGCAGCTGGTGCCCTTCTTCCACCTCTTTCTTCATCAGCCATTGCAATGGTGTTTTCATAAACCTCCATAGTTTTTAGCTGCTTGTCTTTGGCACCCTCCTGTTCTGCATTGACTTTGCAGCACTTGCAGAAGCCACAGCAGTGTTTCCCACAAAAGGAGAGCGAAGACATAATTATATTGTCCCAGGGCTCTAGGGAGTGCATCCAGATGGGTAGGAAATCCCAATTTTGGAGCTTCTCAGGCAGTGAATGTGGTCGCTTTGACTGCATAATATTAATTACAATCACAGCAATAAAAAGAAGAAACAGGGGAAGGCAAACACCCAAAAGGACTGGCCAGCCTGCCAGTGACAGACCAAATACAAACAAAGGCAACAGGAAGAAGCAGAGGAGAAGATAAAATATAGCAAACCATCTGTACTTGGCTGTTATGTTTCCCAAGGTCTTACACATGCGGATTGGCAGCCGGGTAAAGGGTAGCGGGTAAAACAGAATAATCCCAGAGATATTGAAGAAAAAGTGGCACAAGGCAATCTGAAAGCAAAAACATTTGAGAAGTGCATTAGCTAAAATGCCTTTAAATGCTCCTACCCACATGATAATAACTTCCAGTGGCACTAAGACTCCATAGTTTCCCTTCCCTTGCTCCCCGTTGTTTTTTCTCGTCTTTCGTGCTATTTCACTGCAGGGCCTTTCCTAGCATGAAGCAAGGACTCGGTAATACCTCACACATTGTAAAGATTGCTGCCTACAAACAGGGGACAGCTTCTGGACACAAGGCAAGCCTAGAGGAGGTGGCATATCTTCCCACAGATGGAGAAGTCTTAAAATGCAGCTTTAAACTGCAAGAAATGGAGTCCCATCAGAAATAAAGCTGACAAACCAAACAGCTTTCAGGGAACAGTCCTGTTGTTAGTAAGGCAAGAGAACCACATGAGAACTGTTAGTTAATGGGTTCTGCATCCATAAGTTTTCAATTAAAAGATGGGAAGTGTAAATTAGATATTGCATACAGGCTATTGAGAAATTGTTAATGGTACAAGCCTGGATTTTATAAAAATTAGCTAAAAGTTTATAGGGCACTGAGGAGATTCCTGGAATGTGAATTTGTCCAGGTCTTTCATAATAATTTGATTCACATACTTCAAAATTGTTTTTTAAAAATTAAGCGTGAAGAGACGCCTACTTGCTAGACCTTTCAGAAGTTGCTTAAGGCAGAATAAGCATATACTGAACAAAACAGTACATGCCCTGCTCACCTTATTTTCATTCTATAACTATTATCAGACTAAAGTAAATATGAAAGTGTATTTTTAAAGTACGTTATAAAAACAGCAAGTTATCACGAAATCTGAGCTTGGTCAAGATAGTATCTTCTCATGATTACATCTGTTCTACCATGCCTGAGAACAATAAAATGACTTCTGTAATTTTCTTGATTTATTGTGGCTAGTAAAAAACATTCATCCTATTCACAAAGGACATCTCATTATCTTTTCACTCTTTGATGTAGAGGGTTCATTCAAACGTTATCTGCTGCCTGGAATGTTCTTTACCGGGTGGTAAATGGGACCCCAAAGCCAAGCTGCCTACTTTTCAAATAGTCTGAGACAACAAGGAATTCAATAAAACCCACTCAGATTAGACTTACAATGAGAAAATAGATGCCATGATGCTCACGGCAACCTCAGGTAGATAGAAAACATGCCATCTTAAGGGTTGTACAGCCTTCACTTAGGTTACAGGAGCCCCTGTACACTGCATGAACAGAGTTAGGGTCCTGAGAAGGGAACTTACAGAAATTGGTAGCCCTCACAGGGGACTACCTAAGAGGGTTGTCTGAGATGTGGGCACTGAATTCCAGGCTGCAGAGACCCCACGCTCAGCAGTCAATTGGCCCACCCTGTGCCAGTTCTGAATTAATTCAATCAGATCAAGCCCGATTTATGAAAGCAAGATTTTACTATATATTGCCATTCTGGGAATGTTTAGTACAAGCTTTCTGCTCTAGCAGTTGAAATGAATGAGCTGTCATTAATAGCACACACAAAATCAGGCATAACATCCATGGCATATTTGCATCAGAGCCACTTTTGTCAGTTTTTTTTTCAGAGAAGTTGCAACTTCTAAATGAAGTCAAGGAAGCTTTGGTTTATACTGACCTGTAATGAATATTTTAATGTACTCCCTGGACTTGCTAAAGCTGCAAGTATAGCTGTTGTGGTTGTGCCAATGTTAGCTCCTAAGGTAAGGGGATAAGAGCGCTCAATGCTTATAACACCAATGCCTAGGAGAAAAGAAACAGGATTGCGTGGTTTCAGAACAATGGAGAAGACAAAACATGGTGTTAAAGAATACAGTATTGACAACTTACCAACAAGGGGTGTAATAGCAGATGTGAAAACAGAACTACTTTGGACAACGAAGGTCATACCAGCCCCAGCGAGCATAGCCAGGTATCCAGCTAGCCAAGTAAAAGGAAATGGGAAATCTAAAAAAAATAGAGGGAGAACATTGTCTTTAGGATAACAGAATGCTCTATGTAACAGTAACACAGCGGTCAAAAGACTATTAAGCATGTAGATACATTGTTTGCATATTGCCTTGTAAATGATGATTTGGGGTCAGAGTCAGTTCTACTATTCTAATTTACCGTGTTCACTGTACTCCCTCTCCAGTCTTCTACCACTGGATACACTTTGATGTGGATACTAGACTAGGTAGACATTTATCCTGACCCAGGGTAGCACTTACGTTGTAATACAATTTGGTACAAGAAATATTTCCACAGAGGTCAACAGAAACCTTTCTAGGTGTCTTGAGTGCCTTGGTTTCAGCAACCAGGCACCCACTGCATGGATCAGATCTTCAGAAAGCTCTGAAGACCATCCTGAGAAAATCAGGTTGGTTGTTCTAACTAGTTTCAAGCAGATCACCTCCTAAAAATTCACTTGTTAACTCTTGCAAAGAAAAGCTAATCACACTGATTAGAGAAACTAGGCACAATGGTCCCTTGTAGTCTGCAGATTTAGGAGTGAGCCAAGAAGTGAGGACTTAATCAGTCAGGAAGACACAGAGGAACACAGAGTAGGTCACAAATGAACAGTAACCGAGAGCTGATTACTTTCTACCCCTTGTTTTTGATTCAGGCAGTGTTCTTTGCCCAGGAGAAGACAGCATGGGGACCACTTTGTTGCCTTTCCCATTTCTGTGAACTCTCTCTTCAACCACAGCCAGAGACGTGCCAGGACTGCTTTTCTCTGCTACAGATTCTAACCTCTCCGTTCAAGGGAGGATGAAGAGAAAGCAGCCAAGTGAAAAAAACCCACATTTACACTCAATAGATCCAGGCTGAAAAGACATCTGGAGAACACAGGGAAAGACAGAAAGTACCACTATTCAGGGCTGCCTCATCCTACTGAAGAGAGGGTTAAGCAGTGGAACAGGACAAGCAAAGGGAATTAGATCATTAATCACTACAAACTTTTTTTCAAGTTACTTTAGAAGAAATCCGCAGGCTGTGTGCCAGAGCAGGCAATCATGATCTCAGCACTTCAGTGCTATCTTTTGAGGATGGGAACATTACATTTCTAACAGCTAATGATTATACATCAAGAAACAGAGCCTGGACTTTGGTCTCTGTTGCTGTTAATCTGCTACAGTTCTCAAGCAAGCTGTTCGCTGATAGATTTTTTAAAAGAAAATAACATGCTTGGGAGAAAAAATGTTGGGGAGGGGCAGCGACTTTTGTTTAATACTGTTTTCTTTAAAGTATTCTAGAATATCTGCCAGCACAGGAGATACCACTAAACATGCTCAACGTCCTTGTCATTCCTGAAAACAATCTTCAGGAAAAGCAGATAATTACCAGTGTTGATTGTCTTCTTGATAACGCTCGCCACTTGTCCTTTAAGCACAGAGTTTAATAGCTTAACGATCATCACCAAACAGGAGCACAGAACAAGCAGGGACAAAGCCAGAAGGATGAGACCGATGGCAAGATCAGGCAGCTCTGCGTCTGCAAAGAGGTGCTGGCCTGAAAAAGAAAAGGAAAATGAATTGGCCTAGCCACATTTTTCTCTTCCGATCCCAAGCCCAACTCTGGTTTTCATACATACCCCTAAGAAAATGGGACCAAAGCACACACAACTTGAGGGGGTGATGCAAAGACTGAAAATGCCACCTCCCTTGTTCCACAAAAGCCATGTCCGAGGGGGGCAAGAGGGGCTCTTGTACGGACATGCTTATAAAATACACAGCAGGCACCCCTGCGGGGCAGGCAGGAGCTGGGTGACCGTGTGGAAGGGAGAGAAATACAATGGCGTGAGGAAATTTTGGTGTGCTCCAAGCCGGATGCTGGGTTGGCTCTTCCGAGAGGTGGCTGCGTGCCTGAGAAGGGCTGTTGAAAGTCCTGAAGGGCATGCATAAGGATGGAGATATCCAAGCAACCATTACAGCAAAGTAACCGTAGCTCTGAGCCACCTGAACAGCAAGGGTGACATGATACTGAAGATTTCAATTACTGATATCAGGGAGCATGGAAAGAGATCCATCTGCAGCCAGTTACTGTGATGATGCTGGTAACTCCAGCTGTGTAGCTATAATGGAGCACGGGCTGCTCTGGCTGCACCTGCAGTAGTACCTTGCATGCAAATGGCTCTCGCTATACCTCTGAAGTGGTCTGTTAACACCATTAGAAAGCTATATACCTTTGTAAAGGTATTGCCAAAGAAGAAATAGTTCTACTACTTACATTTACTGATATATTCTGTTTCAGTTACATTCTTGATGGTCCATGTCACGTTTCCTTCAGTCCAACAAAGGTCAGGAGATGTGCAGTTTTCTGAAGGTGGAATTGTGACATTCTGCAGTGTCTAAAGATTGTGAGACAAAGCAGATAGTTCAGTCACCTACAACCCCTCATTAAGAACTCATGCAAAGTTCTAGGTTTTTACTACAACCAAGCATTCATCAGCTAAAGGCAGATTTGTAAGCTGGACTGTAATCTGGCACCACATTAATGACAAGGCAAAATTTTTTGCATTCTTAAAAGAAACGGTTGTGCTGTTACCCAAGTCAATCAATACAACATTTAAAGATTAAAATATCCCCCAAACCTTCTACATTGTAATAACCATAGCACCAAGTCATCAGTAGCTAAGCACTTTAACTACTGATGTCAGGGTTTGTGGAATGAGGTTTCTGTCTGGCTGCAGCTGGGGGACAGTGGCATTGCTTTTCCAGCCAGTGCCACAGCTTCCTTGGGTCAAAGGAAGACCTCTCAACTGTCGTCTTAACTGCAATTAATGGTCTGTTAAGTACTGCACAGGCCTGTGATTCAGAATACTACAATACTAGTGTAGCCTCTGATGCTGGATGAGCACAAGCTGCTCACGCTGCCTTCCTATGCCTCAGTTTTCCTGTCTGTAGAAATAGACGTACTGCTACTACTTTCCTTCTTAAAGTTCAAATGCTATCTAAAAGCTAATTACTAGCACTATCATTAGCATTAGTATTACTAAGCTGAACCTGACTTTCTATTTACATCGCAATAAACCCTTTCTTATAAGAGCTCCTAGCCCAGACATGTTGCATTCTGATGCTAGGTCCGTAAGTGCTCATGCAGATTAAGAAAGGGTTCGCTGACTGAATTGCACCTCGCCACGAGAGCAGCTAACAGCCAAATGGACTCTGAACCACACTGCTGAACAGGATGTATCTTTAAGACGTGTTTGAGTGATTCTCTTTTGCAGAAACGGGGAAAGAGAAATCATTTTCTTGCTGGGCACTGCCTGCAGACACCCATGTTCGCATTCCCCCTCCAGCTAATGCAGATGGGCAAAGCTGGGGGTGGATCCGGTGCCCCCACATCATCAGAGAGTGCCTGGTCTCCAGCCTCCCCGACACATCAGCCTTTGCAAACACAACACAGTGTTGTTTCTCACCTTTCTGAATTTTTTTCCAGACATCTGAGTTTCAAAGCAGCTGCATTAGATCAAAATGTTTATCCTCATGTTTTGCTTTTAACATATGGGGTCTGCATGTATTTATCCCTGCCATGTCTGTTTAATCATTTTTGCCAGAAATTAGTTTAACGCCCTAGGAATGTAAATAATTTAAATGATCTTCCTCTTCCCCCACCAAGTTCAAGTCAAGCACATAGGGGTTCCATGCATTTTTGTAATTTGACTATGTGCTTGGGCAGTAGCTACACAGCCAAAATACAGACAAACACAGAAAAAACCTGTGTATATGGAAATGAAACCCTCAGCCTACACTTTCTCTGTAGTTGCTTGTCTTCTAAGAGGACTCAGGGGCTCAAGACCTCACTGAGAGTTAGGCTTGTGCCTGCTCAGGCAGTGCGGTGAAGGGGTAGCCAAGTGTGGGCTTGGGGCCTGAAAGCAGTACAGCTACCCAAGGACCATGCCTTCCCTGAGATGAAATACCCAGCTCCTCAGCAGCATAACCTGAGCAGTTTCACATTAGCACAGCTCTGCTCCTGGCGCTATCTCCCTAGTTAGCACTTCACTGGCCATCCAGACCATCACTGAACAGGAGCTGGGCTCCTCTAAAAACCCAAGCACTTTATTTTAACCTCGGCTGTGTGTCCTTAAATATCTTCTGCCTCAGGACTTCAGGAATTACTTTTCTATACATACCAACAAGTAGAATAGTCTAATTAGAGATCCAAGGGATATTTAACGCTCTAATTGTTAGTTAGCTGAACAACGCAAACCAAACACTCAGCTCCACAGTTTACCAAAATACTCATCGGTGTGGATCTTGGCAGCAGATTCCTTCAAGCTGCAGTGTTGCTTGGGTTAAGAACAACGGGACATAGCCCCACAGAGGCTTTCTCCAAGGGCAGTTTTCCAAGAAAGCTGCAAATAACCAGCTGCCACCAGATCACCCTAACACACGTAAGACTAAAGCTGCTTCAATAGATAAATAGTGGGCAAAAAGATATCTTCTTTGGCCTATACTGCAGATTTTTTCCACTTTCAGGGAGTTGGTAGGAGTATCGGAGTTTAAAGGCATTTGAATGTGAAAGGAGTAAAAGGCTTGGCTCCAAACTACCAGTCCTGATAAGCAAGGGCCTGCATGGTACTGAAAGCAACAAGGTCAAGCTCACCACTGGTATGACATCCTTGGTTTAAGTGGAGCAAAAACTACATTAAATTGTTTTCATTCTTTTTCTGCTGCAAAAAAAATACTTATTTAAAAAACTAATTTCACAATCCTATGATAAGGAGTGTCAGCTCAGAGTGTCAGTAATATATTTCCTGAGGAACCTGGGAATGAATTTAGCATGATACTCACCACATTGGTTTCAGTTACACACCAAACCTTTACCAGGCTTCTGTTTTTTGCTGACTCATCATTTGTAGCAATTGCATTTATTACTGATTTATCAAGCTTTAAAAAAAAAGAAGGAAAAAAAAGCTTTATTCTAACTTGCTTCACACACTTCTGTTCAGCCTTACTCAAATAACTCCCTTTGGAAGCTCAACCACATAAAGCCTGCATGACCATCTCTAATGCTGGAGCTGCTGCCCAACAGGTAGGAGGGGGTTTACTCCCAGAAAAAGGTACAACTCTACGGGCATGAACACTGTGTCTCATTCTCCCCAAATCATCCACCACCTGATCTCATTTTCTGTATAAACAACTACACTGACACAACTACCTACATGCATTTACTGTCATTTTAGGAGTTGTGCACATGTCCCCTGGCCTCCAGCTGTCCCTCTAGATATGTGTGTTTCCCATAATTTCAGTGTCATCTCTTCTGGTCCTGTGCAGATCTTCTGGATGTGCTAGGTTGTCCCAGCTAGTACTAACTGCCAATGTCTAGGCAACAGGCTGCCATCCCATCCATCCCACGTGGCTGTATTTGTCCTCACCTGTCTTCCCAGTCCTCCTAGCTAGGTCTGTCATCATTATGGTGAAATGTGGGGGAAATAGAAACAGGGAATATAGAGCTGGGGCTTTATGAAATGCAAATAAAAAGAAGAATCCATCTGCTAATGAACTTCACCCCTAGGACACAGAGAAGTGAGTGGGAGCCCCCCACCATATTCAGAGCATTTTGATTAGCTGTAACTGAACCAAGCAGCTTCCTTGAAGAGAGAAAGAGCTTACCTCAATGATGAGCTTTGTAAAAGGGTCTGTGATAACTTTTAGTAGCTCAGGGGCATCCTCACCGCTTTCAAGATGAAAGGAATCAACTATAGCACTGGTGAGATGGTACAGATAGCCAGAAATAACTTCAATGGGCAACAGCGCAAACACAGCGAGCCAGTTAAAGAAATCATGGATTGTTGCCCCAGCAAAGGCCCTGTGAGAAAAAATTAAAATAGCTGCTTTTAATTAAACAGCATGTGCACAACATCAATTAAATATTAAATCATAGAAGTGTGGATGAAGCCCATTTCAAGATGGGAATAATTTCATTTCTGGGGTCACAGGAGTTGGCTGCTTTGCTATAGAGCGCTAAGTTGTCTCCACGCTGTTGACTGAGTGAAAAGCGAGCCAGGTGACTGAAACAAGACAAACTAGGAAAGGCAAAAGTGATCCTTAACACAAGGTTGCCAAGAGTACTTGTCTGAAGAACAAAGTGGCTGTACAGCCTACCTTTGTTTTGCCTCTCACCCATTTTTGGTACATCTTTAATCCTCAGCCAGTCATTGCCTCTGGGACCTGTTCTCCCTGACTCGTGGGGGGAGATGGCTCTTTGCAGCCCTTTCACATGTTCTTGCAAACCATTCGTGTATAGCTCCCTTCCAGCTTCTCCTCCGCAGCCTGAGGAGCCACAGTGCTTCCCTCAGAGGCTTTAGCTAAGTGTATTTCATATGTCTGTTATGCCATAAATGACAAGGTACCAAAGTCTTGTATCCCTGCCAAGTTTACTGCCTATCTCCAGTAAGCCATGAGCTCTCTCAGGGATAATGTCAAGTGGCAGTCTACAAGTTGTCCCTGTATATATTTGACAGTCAGAACACTACATTTCTCTACAGTTACCAGCTCTTGCTCACTGTAGAGTTAAAAAACCATCAACATTTAAGTCTTTCAAGGAGAGTAGACCAAAATACTCTAATATTAACTTCTTGTACAGCCCTCCCATAATTATGAGATAATCAAAGGTTGCTAGTATAGTGGGAGCAGTTAAAAATTCATCCTTGTGCAAGAGCCAGTGAAAAATGGAGTTTTCTTACAAAAACACAAAACTTTTAAAGGAACCCAATATGCTTCTCCAAGTATATGAAGCCATATATCTAGACAGCACTATACCTTGGCCATGGCCATGCTTGTAACTTTCCTAACTATACATTCAAATTTTGGTCAATAGAAAGGTTGAATGGCTGTAGTAGTGATAGGGAATACAGAAGAAAACCTACAAAGAAGGAAGAAAAGCAACTTTTCAGATCTAGTGTTTAAGTACAATACCTTCTAAACTCATTCCTGTCCCCAGCTTGCATGAGTGCCACAATCGTGTTTGTAACTGAGGTGCCAATGTTTGCCCCCATTATGATAGGAATAGCGGATCGAACAGTCAGCACTAGAAAGCAGAAAAGGAAGCATTGAATGAAAAAATCAGATCATCAGCAAGCTTTTTGCTTCAATGAAAACTAACATCTATTAATGTCACTGGAACCCTGACTTCCCTTGATGTCACTGGGATCAGGCGCTCCAATCCAGGTATGTTTGCTTTAATCAATCCCCCTGGGAATGTGGTACTCCCATAGTCCTGTGATCCCCACTGAAACTGCAGTCCATGGTTATCCCTTTTCACCACATTTTAGAGGGCCAGAGTAAGATAAACTCTCTTTTTCCTGAGCATTTTGTTTGAAATGATGCCACAGAAACAAATGAAGTTCAGTAACTGGCTAACATGAGAAAAGTATGCAGACACTTCCAAAATTAATGCATTCAATGCCAAGGTTTCCAATGATTTTCATTGCAGTTCTGAACTTACTATTATTATTATTATTACTGTTATTATTTTTATTATTATTACTTTTAAAAATTTTATTTTATATCAGGGCAACAGCTGTGAAAATCTTTTCCTGCAGTCTCTAGTCTTACACCCAAAGCTTCTACAATTTGAACACAGTTGGGAACGTTTGCTCCCCAGACTGAGATTTATGAGTGATCTCTAGGAAGCTACTGCAAGCAGACTTACATGTGGAGGATACCATGCTGACCACAATGGATGAAGAAGTGCTGGAGCTCTGGACCATAACGGTCACCAGAACTCCAATCACCAATCCCGCAACAGGATTAGACAGCACTGAATCATCCTGAAAAATGTCCCCTGCTGCTTTACCTACAAAAAAACGTATTCTCAGTGTGAGGAAAGTGCAAATTAAAGTCCATATTATCAGAGAGTTTAATTAAAGATCATTCAACCATTTAATTGATACATATATAGCTATGCTTGCCAGCCAAAAAATGTACAAGATGATGTAGCCCAGGGATCCAAATTCAGGTCCTGAACTGTCAGTTTCCCATTTATCAGAAAACACTTTCTGTTCTCTCATTTCAATGACTGAACAAGCTCTACTGAACTCTGCAGAGAACCATATAAAACTACAGCCATCAAAGGAAAGACTGTAGGGTAAAAAAACCACACATGCATAGATTTAAATGCTATTACTGCCTTGATATTTTTGGTTACTGCATCAAGGAAAACTATTTTAATAACCCTGAGTAATTCTGTTCCTGTAGCTTTCTGTGCTGCCAAAAATCCAAAATAACTCCACAGAAGCTCACATATTTCTCTCATAACTGCTTCTGAATCCGTCAGCAGAATTCAACCCTTGGAGACAGGTAAATGTAAAAAAAATACATTTCAATAGTTTTTATCTTTGAAGGATTTGAGGGACATTTCAGTGCTGGATGCTTTGATCAAGAGTGCAATTTTCATATTTCACCTTGTTGAAATGCCTTTCACATGGGACAGATTTATGCACAGATGTATTTATGTAAACTAAAGTAACAGGAACCTACTAAGAAATCAGGGCCAATAATCCCTACATCAACAGCTCTTTGAATTTGAGAAACAAAGGCGCTTTCAAACAAATGAAGGTCAGTCTTCAATCAGAGCTACTTCCTTCTGGATCTATATCTCAACACATAAGTCTATGGAGAACGTTCTTGAAGAGTGATACTTGTAATTTAGTCACTCAGATAAAATTTACTGCCTCATTCATAGTTTATTCTTGATATTTTAGACATTTTCATACCTCCTACCAGTTGAAAAGCAGAGCTCAGTACATCCAGAGAACACACGAACAAGTAGAGTAATCCAAGTAGCATAATAAACTTCCCTATCCCGTAGAGTACACGAATGATTTTTCCTTTTCTATCCAGTTCTGCAAAACAAATACGTTATGCATAAAAGACTTGCTTGATGTGTCTGGTGTTCTCTCTGGAACAGTGTAGCATACCAGCAGAGACTATGGAGTCAAAGACAGTGTTGTGACCCCAGTATGTGATTAAACCCAAAACAATGTCCTTCTTAATCAAATTTTAACTGCAGAAGCAGGTAGTTTGTTTACCTGGTTTTACCATGTAAAGGCTTTTGGTACGTGACAAAAGCCTTACAAAGTCTGATATTGACCCTCAGTTTTACGAAGTCATCCTACTGAGTAAAGAAAGACCAATAGGAGCCTGGATATAAAACCATACTAGTTTTGGATTGTTTTCCGTATATCTCCTTGTATTTTAAGGTGGGTAAGCAGCATGATTTCCAGATTTTTCATAACTGACTAAATATCCCTGTTCACTGTTGGGGAAGGTGAGACAGAGTGTAAGGCCTAGATCTGAAAACTCCTCAAATCTTAAATACAGTTCTACAGCAAATACCATTTCAGAAAAATAACCAAGACAAAGAGAGCAGAAGTGATGGAAAAAATAAATACAGGTAACATATTTACTGAGAAATGGCTACCTGACCACTTGACCCCAGTGTCCTGCAGTTCTGGCAGGGCCCATGGGTCACCTTCTTCTGGCGTTGTCTCATCTATCAAGGCTATTGTGGAAAATGCAGGTTGAATTTCTCCTTTATTTCCAAGTGAAGCCACGTTGCCTGATGAAACAGAACATTTAAAAAAACAGTTTAATTACTTTCCATCTTCTCCAAGGAGCCCCAAAACTTATGTATCTCTGTAACTCACAGGTGAACACACATTACCTTTGTGATTTTCTCCTTCTTTCCCAGCCATGTTCTGGTTTTGTTTGGAGGAGTCCCCAATATAGTTATTGGTTTCAGGCTTTTCCACCTCAGGCCAGGGAGCCATGATCTCTGACTAAGAAAATAGTGCTGATTAAAATGCAGGTGCAGTCAAAATATTCAACTTACAGCAGGGTATGTGAGAAATATTATTAAGTTTAAGAGCAAAAGAGATGGAAATGGAATGGAAGCAATTTGTCCTTGAACACAGCTTTTTACTAATCTTTAGGAATTACTCCTTTATTTGTGAAATTGATTTCTCAGTTATGTTTAAAGCACACAGTTGATTTATTTATGCAATTTACACAATTTAAAAAAATTATTTCAATCTCATGTCTGTATTTTTGTTCACTTTTAACTGTCATGAAAGCAAAGATTTCTCTGCTTTCCAAACCTTAGGCGTTTCTTCTCTCTAATTCATTTCATCTCCTTTCAGCAAAAAGTCAGAGGACCGTTTTACTTTCTTCCTTTAACTGACTGCCTTTACCAAACTGGTAATTCAATATACAGACCTTAGCAAAGAAAGTTCTTCCCTAAAGCATTGCCTAGTTTGGGTCATGCATGCTAAACATAATGTTCTTGGAAGCATGCAGGAGAACGTGACCCTGGACAAAGTGGAGGAAGACCCCAGAGTTTTGAGCTCCAGAATGATGCTTGCTGAACAACTGGACAAGAGAGTAATTAGACAGCAGTGGCCATTTGCAGGTTATTTGCCTGTAACTCACAGCTGATGCTGCAAGTGAAGCTGAGTTAGTGGCAGCAAGGTCAGGCTCACCCATCTCACGTAGGCTCTCTGTCTGAACCTCTTCCTTCCTGACCCCTTGTGAGCACATTTGACATGCATTGTAATATCGACAAAAAATAACTCTAAAAAATAAGACATCACACGGCCAAATCCTGCCAGCACAGGTACAAGTACATGTGACAGTCCTGGACCAGGCACAAGAGGAGGAGGCACCTGTTCCTTAAGCCAAAACCTGGAAGAGTCCTACTTATTTACTTCACCAGTATCGGAAGCCAGAGGGAGGGACACGAAAGAGGAGGAAAGTGACCATGGGGAGCCAAGGCAATATATGATAATACTTGTACCTTACCAGGTTTAGCTCAGCCAGTGTGACTGAAACCTCAGTGGAAAGGATGGGAGAAGTGAACCTTACACAGAAAGGCCTCACCTTTGGGTCTCCCTCTTCCACCCTCTCTGCCACACGAGGCGGTCACTTCCGCGGGCAAAGGTGCCCTGCGGCCACCATATCTGGCTCCCGCGTGGCTGAAACGCGGGCTAGCCAATTTGCCTGCAATGCTCCTCGTAAACAGGGCGCCTGTGCCCAGCCTCCAAAAGCCAGTCTCAGAGTTGGTATCATGCTCCCCTAAACAAGGTTCACCTGCATTTAGCAGCCACTCTGAGGGAGTATAATTAATCATTCATTTAATCATAATCCTTTATGTAGCTGATGGTGAAAATATTTTGTCCCTGCCCACGTCAATAAGCCACATATCCTCCTCCTTTAGCTGGGAAGGAAATGTCACAGCAAAATCACTCATGTCTTACTGTAACAGAGGAGGGTATTGTTTTCTGGCACGCCACAAAGAAAAGAGTATCTCCCCTTCCACATTAGCAGGAAAAATTATTCTACAATCCCATTAGAAAAAGCTATGCTTTTACACATTCTTTATCTGTGGTGTAAGATCCAGAGCAGCTCCCAAGATACACAAAGAAAGATCTCAGAACAGATGGAAGAAAATCACTCTTGCTTGTTTCAACAAGGGTTTCCATTTGCTGGGAGCAAGTTCTCATATTTTCACCCATGCCAGAACAACCTCCAAGCCCCACCCATGCCAGAACACCTCCATCTTGTTAAACAAGTTTCATTTATACATGTTCAGCATTTAAAGAAGTCTAAAAAAAATAACTGCTCAGCACAAGTGCTTCCTAAGTGAAATACAATTGTGAAAATGCGTTGGAAATTCAGATGTGAAGTTGCATTGTCGACATATTCCCACCATGGAGAGACACAGAACATGCTGGACACCACCAGCCCTAGAGATGCCATCAGTAATTTTACAGCTCTTCTGTTGCACTCAGTATGGAAATGAAGGATTCAGCCTGCATGATTACTGTATGGAAACCGAGCTGATGCATTCACTGGAGAAACTGGAGCTTGAAAACTTCAGCAAACAGCCTCTATGTCTCCTGAATAATGTCTCCCCATTCAAGAATTCAGCAGGGCATTTTTTCATAAGCATCTCCCATGTTCCTGAGGTGCTCAGGATCCCACAGGTACGTCACATATTATTATTGGTTTTGCTTTATGTGATTAAATACCACAGAATGAGAGTTGACCACCTCTGTGGAGGAAGTTTTTTTATAGATATGTGTATAAAATTATTCATATGAGCTCTAGTCAACCTCTGATTTGGGAAGGTAGACTTGAACACTGGAGATCTTTACAGCATTTGCCTTATGCATTTGGGTTTGCAGAGGTATTACTAGAACAGCCCATTCTGTATGATTGGTATCAAGGACTGATGAAAGCAGAACCATCTAGATCCCTGAAGTGCTACCAAAGCTGTCAGCTTTCTCCAGATCCCGACTTTTGTTAAGAGGAACAGCTGAGAAGACAGTTTACAGCCACCTGATACTCTGCTAGAGTCCTGGCCACAGCTACTTACTGTTAATTAATCGCTGAGCTACAAGGATAATCTACATTCTACGGTCTTCCCTTCAAAGGATTCTTCCTTGGCCCAAATACAGACATTAACATCTTGAGAAAATACTCAGAAGAAAATCTGGGTGCTGTGGAGGAGCAGAGCAGCGGGGTGACAAAGCTAACTGCATCATTCCCTGGCAGCTCATACGCGCCTTGGAAAGGCTGACGTCAGGCACAGTGTAAAAGACCAACATCATTGACGCAAGATACGAATGACAATGAAAACCCTAATAGTGGTTTACTTTTGAACACCGAAGACATAACTACACTGCGAAGGAACATGTTAGAGAACGGGCAGAGGACGGGCCAGTGACGACGCACACCGCAACAAGGAGCTACGTTCAGCTGGACGCACCGGTCCAGGTCCAAAGGCAGGACAGCCACAATTGCTGGATGAGGTGCCCGGAGCGACGAGCTCTGCCCATCCCTGTGCCAGCCCCGGTGTCTCAGTGCCGCACGTCCGGTTCCCGCCTTTGCTGGCGGGACGCCGGCCAGGACGCCTGCACCCAGGGCGTAGTCATGGAGCTCGCATCTGGCTAAGCACTGGCGCTTTGGATATCCACCTGTTCGGAGCTGTGCTGAAATGGGAGCTAATCTCCTCCTGAAAGTGGCAGGTCAAAATATGCTATGCATATTGCAAAGGTCTGAAAACTAATGCCTGCGCAAACTGTAATCCAGTCCGTTTCGGTGAACCTCGCGGCAAATCCTCTCACACCATCGCGTGTGCTCCTTTCGTTGTAAGTATAGTCTTCCCCCACCTTTGGAAAATGCTAACTACGTGTGACATCCTTTCTAACTCCAAAAGAAACTGAAACTTGCCGCTCCTAAGAGGGAGATAGATGGAAATCAGTGGCATTCAAATTCTGAAATAAAATGTGGGAGAGAGAAAGTAGAAGCCCAAGTGGGTTCCCATGGTTTTTATATGCGTACTGACTCTCTCACTGCAGCATTTCAAAGAGTTAAAGTCTCTGGGGAATTATCTGCACAACACCAGGTGTCATGCAGTTGCCCTACATTGCGTTCCTCAGTGACTCACTGGACTGTAACAGCATTACCTCTCTTGCAGGGCTAGACTCTGGTGCTTTTTGGTTTTAAATCAGAAACAGTTGTAAATGTATTTATTTTGCTGGACTTAACACGGAGAATATGAACTACCACTTTCATGCACCTGGACGGTATTGTTTGTACCCCTCCACCCGTGACAGCTCACTGAAAGGCCACGTTGTGCCTGAAATAAGAACTACAAAGCAGTAAGCCTTAAAGAAATCTCACCTCCAGCGGAACAGACCCAGTCAAACCAAGATGAAATAAAACTGCTGAAGAAAATAGCAGTATTTTCAAAACCAACTGATAATAACTGCAACAACCACCAACATGACCATACATGTGCCTACAGGTTGCTTAAGCAGCTCCAAATCAAGTTTTGGGTGCAGCCAGGCTTTCCCTCTCTCGCTCACTCTCCTTTCTCAGCTTTTCTACAAAACCCCATCACTTTCTTGTCATTCACCACTGTGGTACAGTTTTTATGTTAAAAAGGGATTTATCAGCTAATCTGATATCTGACTACATGACTTAGTAAACATGAGTATTTACCACACATACTTCATAGGAGTAAATACCAAGCTACATAGCAATCCTTCTTATACACAGTTTGAAGAAATACTGCCTCAAATGTATCATTTCCAACACAGAGGCACATTTTGTAGACACAGGAAAGGAAAGATCCTCAGCCAGCACAAATTCATTCAGTATCTTATATGAGCTGATAATTTTGCCCCAGAACCTGTTCCATGGCAGCCACAAAGCCCCAGGTGCAACAACTTAAACGAACACCAGCAATGATTCAGCCTTGCTAGGAGCAAGTCTTGTGTTTGCCCTGGCACCAGCTGCTTCCTTGGGGCTTTTTCTCTGAATAAGTTAGCAGACTTAGCCAGGATGTAAACTTCCAATTAATGTAGTAGTAAAGGAAAAAATCGATATGTGAAAGCTAAAAAAAAAAAAAAGAGCATTGTGCTCACTGTTCATTCCTATGGATCCCTGAGACTTACTGCTCACAAGCTTGAATCTAACACATAGCAAAACTGAAAAAACATATAAAACAAACTAGTACATAGTACTAATTCCTAAGCAAGTGCAGAGAGAAAATGAATCCCCAACATTAATTTTTGCGTTCACAATCAAGCAAAGCACCAGACATTGCCACTGAGGAGCCAGAGCCAGGAAACATCTGTGAACTACTTCAAATGTCTAGTAGGTTTTTAAATAAAACAACAAAAATAATAATCCCACCAACAAGAAAATACAACAGTTCTACCCCATCCTGAACAGAAAACACATAGTAAAGAATCTAGAGAGAAAAAAGTAATGACATTAAAAAGACTTACTGATCTAATGGAAGAGCTGCTAATAAAAGTTACTGAGAAACCAGTTGATTTCTGCCTACTGCCACATTAGCTGAGCAAACTACATTACACTAATGTATTCCTTTTGCCTCTGTGTATCAAACTGAATTAGCATAAGAAAATGTTTCCATCAAGAATAGCCTGTCACAGCCATAGTGCAGCACACAGACTTTACACACTATCTATGCTAACACACGAACTGACAGTATTTCCTTCCAATGTTTCATTAATCAAATCCTAGACATTTTCCAGTATCCAATACCACTGATTACTATGACTTAAAAACTCACTTCTTTTCAATCCAAATATTAGTTAATACTTTCTTATGCTATAGGCAGTTATTTCTGGGTTTTTTTGACAGCTGCTAATAAAATGCTTTTTTCTTTATCATATTCCATAAAAATAAATCTAGTTATTCGCAGACAAAAAGCAGCACAGTTTGTTTTTAGAACTATGATTTTTTACCACTTCCTTAAAATGTAAAAGCAGTTGAAAGAACACAAGGTGGAAATGCTAACAAGTGGATGACATTTCACGTGCCGCTCCAGTTCCCCACCTTAGCTCTCTGTTGCCATTACTTGAGCTGCAAAAGCAGAGCTTTGGATTTATAAGCTAAACAAGTTCAAAAAAGAAGAAAAGAAAACTTGGTCTTAGTTGTTCTTACTTACCACTTCTTTATTCCCAGACAACAGAGCGAACAGATCAACTGGGCAGCCACTGAAACCTGCAATATATATAGACAGGTGTTGAGCAAAGTTTGCTTTCATCACTGCACACTAACATTCCTATTTTACAGTCCAGAGGCACTGCCTACCTGCAACTTAATGATCACAATCAACCTTTTTTTAGCAGGAGTGGGCAGCAACCAAGACTGATAAAACTACAGGCTATTTCACACTTATCACATTCTAAAAAATGTCCCATCAGCATTTAAGTACGAGTTACTTATGTGTTCATGTGAATGCTGGGAAATGGTTTGTTCCAGCCTGAAAAATCACCGTCCGCCTGATCATTCAGTAATCTTTTTTCCAATAATAATTTTCCAAAAATATTTTGCAATCTCAAAAGTCTGTCAAAAGGGTGTGAAGAAGATGTAGTACTGTTATTTGTCTGTTCAGGAGCCTATTAATCTGCCTAAGAACAGAAGTGAAGGAGAATCAGATAAAAAGCGGTGTAAGTAGGAAACACGTAAGAACTTCTTTGAGAACAGAGGATGGAGTTTCATTCTTATCAGTGCTCAGTGTTTACAATTAAGGTGAGCTCATTAGCATTTTGGCTGTGGCTCTCCTTCTAAATGAGATTTAAAGATGTAAGGACACCTTTGATAATCGCATTCAGAACGCTAGCAAGGAAGCAGACTATATGATAAATAAGTTATTTAATAAATACAGTATGGTATTACAGATTAGACAAAGCAGTCTCTAGCATTTGCTGTCTGTTCTACCAATGAGCTTAATGGGGAGCTGGCTGACGGGACTGCGTTAGGCACTGTAGCTTTATTATCTTTGAATTTTTTCTGTTTTAACAGGCAACTTATACTGGGAAAATAAGCTGTAAACCAGCAGCCTAATCAGCAGATCTGCTTTGTCTGCGTGTACGCAGTCGTATCTCCCAGTAGCTTAGTGACTTAGTAACTTAGAAAAATAAAACTCTTGCTTTTTGCACCTTTCAGTCCCACAGAGACACCCAGCCTTTGGAGCTGTGAGTCAGAACTTACTCTTCACCTGCGTCGGCACCAGAAACGTTTTGTAAGTGGTGATCGTAAAAGCCTCCGCAGCCCCGTACGCAGCATTCCATCATGGCAGCAGAAAGGCCGAGCACCTCCTCTGGCTGCAGCGGCTCTGCTGGTGTCGACCCCACCATCCCCCCATCACCCTGGGCACGGCTGATGTTGGAGCCCAAGGACGAAAGCACCAGCCCTGCCTCGCCCTTCCCAGCTGCAGTTTGCACAGAGATGGCTAGGGAAAGGATACACATTTTTCTTCTGTGCGAAGCTGAGAACAGTCCAAAGTGGAAAGAATTGATGGAAAGTGGACCCAAGGTCCACTTTGGTGGCTCACAGGCTCAGTTTTCTTAACAGAAGTGTACTTTAACATTGCATCTAAAACCACTGGTTTTTCCTTGATGCCCTACATGTGGGAAATCGCATGAAGTTTTTAACTGGGAATCCTTGTGTTTCTCTGAGCTGTGACTTACTCTCTTCTGAGTCACTGTTTGTGAAACCCAGCTCTGACAGTGAGACAGTACTAGATGGGCACGTTCCAGGTACCCAGCGAGGGCTCAGCCAGCGTGTGGTGACGTCTTCCACAGCATTTTTATTCCAACACTGCTCATTTCATTTGCTAAGCACAATCCTATGCGCTGACCATGTTAATGTTATAGGAAGGCAATAATCCTAGATCAGACCCATCGTATCCCCCAAAAAAACCTTTAGGAAAGAAAAACCAGTTGTTCACACAAAGGTAGGTGATCTATTCTGTCTTTGGAAGTCCAGGGTGGACCTTTTGCAGAGTCAGTCTGGAAGAGTCTCCATAAGAAGCTAGCCACAAAGGATGAAGATGGGTGTTATTTGCCCCAGAAGCCTTTCCCTCATTCAGGATCGGAGGAGAGGAGGCTGAAATTCTTCCCAGAGCACTTTTCCTGCATCTGGCACAGATTCAAAAGATGCTGCTGCCAAGGAAGAATAACCCAATGCTCTTTCTTCCCTCTTTAGGGTTTACTTTGAAGCAACTGACCTAATATCAAAAAATATTCTGGGATAGTGATCATTTAATAAAACAAAGCAAGCAAGCAAATTTCAAGGGTCCTGATTTCCTATCACAAAAATGCTGGATTACTCTGCAGCTACTTGGAACAGTACCTGTGATAGTCTAGGATTTAGCAGGCGGTGCAACCACAGAAAATGTCTCAAACACAGAATAAGAAAAAATTCCTGGCATGTGCAAATTCTGTGAGAGGTGAACTCTGTCCAGTCACTGTTATATGTTGCAAGAAGTTATAACACAGGCAGGAGACATGTCTACATAACAAAGCTCTGTGCTACAAGCTCCCTTACAGATCTCCCCCACAAAAGGGATACTTGCTGTGCAAGTGTCGACCCCGTTCATCTTTAAGACCCAGGCCCTAGTGGCCCTAGTACAGTAAACCAAGTGCACCTAAGTCACAACTAAAATAAAAATAATTAAAGGGAAGTAAAAGAAATGGTCATTCATCCTGCAAAGGTATCAGAGCGGCCCAAGATACATATTCATTAACAATAATATTCACATGATGAGGTTTGCTCTTTTAGTAGACAGAGCTTCAAAAGACAGCATGCATGAGCAAGACTCTCAGCTAACATCAGGAGAGAAACTGTCTCACTTAGAGCTTAATTTAATTTTCAATGTTCCACGAATCCAAAGAATGCACAGCTAAACACTTACTGGTGCATTCGAGATGTTGGGACTCTAGAAAACAGCTACACGGCTCTTTACTGAAAATAATTGGTATTGTTTCCATCATTTGGAAACAACAAAGTCTATTTTAACTTGTTCAGAAACCTTGAACAAATCTAGTTGTCCACATTTGGGAACAGCATTAGTGTAAATTAGCCTTCTCTCTTCTGGATATGTAAAACACAAAGCCCTGATAATTAAAGAGAGAGACCAGTGCTGATTTCAATATGAATTACAGCCAGAACAGTTATTTGGTTAAGGGCTTATCCCTACCCAACTGAAGAACACCTTCCTTCTTTGTGCAATTACCTGGAAAAATTTAAGCCCTGACTTTTCCTATTGTCTGAAAAATATTCTGCATGTAAACATTTTAGCAATGAAGTTTATAAATGAAAACGCCCAGTCAGATATGTTTTGTGAATATTAAATTCCATATTGATATATACCTGGGTATTTATTAGGGATCACTATTCGTAGCAGACTCCCACTTGCATTATATAGGATGCTTTGATTTTGGAACAGAATGTAAATGCTACAACTTTGCTGTTGATTTATTATTTTATTTTCCATTAAGAAGCGTAAATTTGTCTTCGAAGCTTCAGTGCCTACGAGGAAATTGTCTGCTTTTAGCTACCCTGTACTCTTCTTCTTTAGGTGAGTATGGCTGCAATGAGTCCTCAGCACAATTTTTTTTCCCAGTATTTCTGCTATAGTTGGGAATAGTAAAGAACTCCTAAGACTACTTTGACAGGAGTAAGAAAACACCTAATTTAATGTATAAAGAACCTGGATCCTATCACAAGGTTCTGTATTACAATACTATGCATTTCATCTCACATAAATGATATGCAAAAAATTAATGGAGTTACAGTAGTTAACATACTTCCAGAGCTGAGTAACGAATAAAGTCATGAAGAAGCAACATTCAACAGAGCCAATGCCAGGAAAGGGAGGGGAAAATAAAATGTGAAGGAGTCAAAAAGATAAAAACTACAGGAAAAGCTTTCAGACATAAAAAGGAAAAGAAGTATTTCAAAACAGGAAAGACAGTTTTTATGAAGGAATAATATGGCCAACAATTTCAGACAGATGTGTTTGAAAGGAAGAAAGGACTCTGCTTTGGTCTTAGAATAATTGAGCAGCCCCTTCACCATAGAACCAGTTTATTCTCATTACAACCATGCCTCAAATGCTTTTGTCAGTACAAATGCATCCTTGGGATACAAGTTAGTGGGGTTATTTTGTTCACATCCTCCATGATAGTTATGCTTTCCATTAGAGTCACATATTACAATTGTTTTTATTCTTCCTGGAGTATCTTATTTTAATTTCCTACCTAGTTGATGTTTTGCTACTAACATATACCAGTGCCCATTCTCAACATTTACGAAAGCGTAAGGGACTGCTCATGCAGAGCCTGCAGTACTGGCATAGGGGGACCTATGGGGGTTCGGAGCGGCGGGAGCTCTGCACAGCCCTGCGGCAAGATGGTAAGTGCTTCCTACCCTCTCCCAGGGGAGGCACGATGACAGGCAAAAAGGCACAGACTAAAACATGGCACATGTGAAAAAATAGCACCAGCAGTAGCCTGAATTTGATTTCAGCCAGAATGCTAAAAATATGAATCATATCACATGCTTTGACAACTAAAGCCCAGATACATTTTTAAGTTTTCTTATCATAACTGCTCTAAACTGTTATCGTTTGTCTTGAATGTTTAACTAAAAGGTTTAAGAAATGTCCATGAAAAAAAACCAAACCCAAAACAAAGATCTGCTGATGCTTTAGGGTAAGAAATTTTTAATCACAAAAGAAACCCAATATTATTCCCCTCTTGCTAACCTTTCCTTACTCTTTTTATAGTCTCTCCCCTTACCTCGCTCCCACCCCCTCCCCTCTCCTCTCTGCTCCTGTTCACTCTCTCAACCAATCTTATATTCCACATCCTCCTGCTGCCTCCCACTTTGGACACATATTCATGAATGAAAATAGCATCTTCCCAACAAACAAGTAACGGGGAAAAGGAAGAAGAGAAGAAGTGAAGGGAAATGTGAGAGCTCTTAAATAAATAATAATATTTACACTCTTATGTAAACCTTAATTTACCAGTCTCAAAGTGCTTCAGGAAAGTAGGCGTTGTTGACTCCTTTATTATTCACAGACAGTTCAAAGATTTTTATTTTTTTAAGAAATCCATTGTTTTCTTCCTACACAATTTGTTAACCCTTGGCTGACATTAGACATGGTGTTTCCAGTAGCAGGATGAGCCAGTATAATTATCGACAGCCAGCTGAGCATGTTTACACTGAAGAGAAGACTCATCTCACATTTCCAACCTGTCCACTTCTTCTGCACCTGCGTTGTACAGCCTGCTGGCCTCCATGCGCTGCCTGCAGAGCAGCTGCTCAGGTACAACAGCCACACTAATTTGTCTTCTACCCAAATGACTTCTGCCTAAAAGACAGATTTAGGAGTGACTTAAAATGAGGATTTTTGCCAAAATAAATAATCTCACATAAACACGCTACTCTTTCAAAGGCCATATATGTACCTAATTCTGTATAGAACTGTACATTCCAAATAAAGCATTAAACACCTCAAACTCTAGTTTCAAAATTACACATTATTTAATCAATGACACCGTTTGTTACTTATTGTTGTGAAATGCTTGGCAGTATCTCCTTTCTGAGCCTTCATCCCTGAAACAGCTTTTGGACAACTCCAGGTGAGTTACGTAAGGCAATCTGTTGCCCTAAGGTGAGAGAAGAAATCTCTTTTCTTTGAACTTACTTTCCATACAACTAATTATGCAACACGCTAATTCTGTACAGATCTTTAAACTAGATCTGCAAAATTAACAGCAAAATCAAACCATCTGGTATTTAATAAATTTCAAATACAGTAACTTTCCTTAATATATAGTTATTACATGAGCAATTACACATGATTATCATCTAATATGAAGGTCCTTGAATGTGTCCAGAGGAGGGCAACAAAGCTGATGAAGGTCTGGAAGGCATGTCCTATGAGGAGTGGCTAAGGACTCTAGTTTGTCTAGTTTGGAAAAAAGGAGAATGAGGGGCGATCTCCTTGCTTTCTACAACTTCCTGAGGACAGGAAGTGGAGAGGGAGGTGCTTAGCTCTTCTGCCTGGTAATCAGTGATAGGACATGTGGGAATGGTTCAAAGCTGCACCAGGGGAGGTTCAGACTAAACATTAGGAAGCATTTCTTTAGCAAAAGGGTGGTCAAACACTGGAAGAGGCTTCCTAGAGAGGTGGTCGATGCCCCAAGCCTGTCAGTGTTCAAGAGGCATTTGGACAGTGCCCTTAATAACGTGCTTTAACTTTTGGTCTGCCCTGAATTGGTCAGGCAGTTGGACTAGGTGATCATTGTAGGTCCCTTCCAACTGAACTATTCTATTCTATTCTATTCTTTTCTAATTTCTGCCAGAATAATCAGTAAAGGATCTCAAGTCAAGCTGGGTGTGAGGACGGCCCTTTCTGCAGTGAGCACTACAGTAATTTTCTTACTGCGTTATGCAAACTAGTTTTGCTGCATAATTGTGAGATCTTGCAATTAGGAGACCTCTCTGTGCCACGCATCAGAAAAATTTTCTCCCTCTGTCACAGTAACTTCTCCCAGTGACGCCTGTGCCACATCATAAACTGTTTTGATCCAATCCTACTGTCACCTATAAAAACTGGATGGTTTTGGAGGATTTTATTCTTGGAAACATGACACTGTACATGCTGCAGGAACCATCCCCACTCTCCTTGCAGTATAAATTGGATGTTGGTCCTCAGCCTTAAGTCACACATGGAGAAATGTAATGCTTTTTTTCTTTAACATAATTCTATTCCTGTGGACTTTCTATAGACTTCAGGTGCCTG
Source organism: Pandion haliaetus (assembly GCA_013401275.1). Classification (NCBI taxonomy): domain Eukaryota; kingdom Metazoa; phylum Chordata; class Aves; order Accipitriformes; family Pandionidae; genus Pandion; species Pandion haliaetus. The sequence goes on along the minus strand of VYZV01037041.1, from coordinate 19,164 downwards.
TCTTTAAGATGTATGTAATGAGTGACTGCACTACAATAAGAAGACAGACTCCATCTGTTAACAGCATAGCTTCTTGTAAACTATTGAAAATTAGAATCTACCACAGACACATAATTACAGTTCCTATTGCCTTAGAAGAACTTACATGTACGTATGTAAGACATCATATGGACCAAGGCATGCAGGCAGTAGCTGCTTTTTAATTGTTTACAGTTCATCCTTCTACACAAATATTTTTGGCTTTATAAGGGGTAATTAAGGGAGTAAAGAGACCAATATTTGCTTTTGCAAAGGAAGACTGTAATAAACACAACGTAAACCTGAAGAGGAATCCAAGACAGAAAACATTTCCTCACAGCCCTCAGCCTTAGCAGATATGCAGGGTCCTCCCTGCTTCTTTCCCTTAAAACCCAGAAGCTGACACAAGTGGTTTTACTGCAGTTGTGTCTCTTTACAAGGAAAATGCATAACAGCCTTTCATATGGGGCACACAAAGCTGAACTCAAAGGTATTGACTAAATCTCTGAACCTTTGGGCTCAGAATGATGCTTCAAGCAGTGAGGCAGGGAAAAGTAACCAAGGGACGTAAAAATCAAATCAGAGCAAAATATTCTTTGTCCTGTTCTTAAACTGAATTCATGGAACAGGAATTTGAACATTTCTTGAAAATACAGAGGGATACTTCAAGGATACCTGACTCCATCATTAACTTTTTTTCCTAAAGCAAACAGATCCAAACTTTGGCTGATTGCTCAAGTCCAAAGAGGTAATACTACAGCAGAGATCATCTTCTTGCTGTAAAAGGTGGATGTTGTTTACTGTTAAAATTATTATGAATAATTCCTCTGCATAGCAAAATATATTTTTACCTAAAAAAAGATTGATTGATAAACCTCTGGATATATAGTTTGGCCGTTCTGTAAGGCCTGTTCAAATTTAAACCCAAATATTATGTTTATTGATGAGCATAAATTTCCTGGCATAATATGACCTAATTAAGCTGTTGCTTTTGAGTCTTGCTAAGTATCTCTATCACTCTGTGGGAACATAGTAATAATAATCAGTCAACGCTCTTTCCTTAAAATTGTTGCAGTATCAATAAAAATGACAATATCGCAAACCTAAGACTTCTGTTACTTTAAAATTAAGTGTCTCTTTTTTTAAGTAACAAGAATAAATTAGTGCAGCAAGACGACAAGAATTGCTTCTTAATTGTACTGGAAGGACTTTTTTTAAAAACCTGAAGGTAACAAGTGTCGTTTTGCATATATTAAGATTTAAAGAGGTGTCTCTGTTACAGCTGATGTGTAACTCAAGACATACAGAGTTGTAAAACTGTAACTTTATGCTAATTTCAATAAATTATGTACAGCCCATTTACAAATACGTTATGTGCTGTCCTTGATCCCCACACCCTGCTTGGATTGGTCTGCTATTTATTTATTGGCTTGGTCTCCACAGGCCTCATAAACTGTTACTAGTTACAGAAAATAAGATTTGACTTATCAGCCTTCTCCCCTGTTAGTCACAGCAAGGGTTTTCACACACCATATACCACAGAGCACTTGGCTTCATTATTATATGAGTTTGACTAAAGTCCATAAAGCTTCTTTATTTTAAAAATATTATTGAATAAAATAAAAGAGGATGAAATACAGAGCTTGTGATATTCAGAGATATTAAAAACAGACATTTCAGAATATTTATTATATATGACTTTTCCACTGACTGAAGCCCTTGATTAGACTTGTTTCATGCTTGTGGCTATTCTTTTCACTGAAACTTAGCATCAGGAATAATGACCGGGACTTTTTTCAACCCAGGCACATCAAGGCCAACAGGGCACACTGCACCTGGGATGAAAGCCTGTCCGAGGCGCTCGCTGGGAGCCACAGCCCACTGGGACGAACGCTGCTGAGGATGCAGGTAGGAAGGAGCTGCCTGCCTGCGCTCCCTGCACCAGGCCGTGGCCCTGGACATGCCCCTGCTCCTGCAAGGATGCTTAACGCACACTGAAGGCTACACCGAGGTCTGGGGACAATCAAGCATCAGTTTCTAGATGTGGCGCCTTGAGAAACACATGGCTATTTCTCATGAATGAATAAGTAGTGTGAGGAAGTACAAGCCCTGGAAAATGGGAACACAGCGAACTGCCAAGGTTTCCAGTGGAGTTTACAGTCTGATCGCACACACCAAACAAGCGCACAAGACTCTATCCAGCTCCCTCCCCTTTTACTCATAGAAGTATTCCACATAAATGTTGTTACCAGTTGCAGTGTCTTTCATGTCTGTGATACATCGTGCGCTTACCTGCAAAAATGAAGCACTCTCACGTAGCAGGATATTACAGAGATGAAGACAGCAAACTGTCCCAGCAAAAGGTAGCATGAGGAAGGAGAATTAGGCCATACAACCCATTTATTTGTAATATCAAGCATGTTACTGTGTCTTTCCTCTGGAAAGTCACTGCTTGTTGTTCTGAGTCCACTTTCTGAATGGTGTAGTATTTACTGTGTGGCAGATGCAACTACCGGTCTTGCACTTTGAAGATTAAAGCAGACCATAAATGGTATTAATGCAAAGCCAGCACAATCTGTTCAGGAGGCATATACAACATTTTCCAGCACCTTTGGTGTATTCTGTAAACAAAATACATAAGGCTAATTATGTCTGATAATAGTATAATAAAAACATCTGAGGTTTGCATAGCACCTTTCACATTAAAGGGAATTAATCTGTTACAGCATGTTGATGATGTAAGATTAAGAGATATATAAATGGTTAAGAGCAATTCCTGGTGAAGGACAAGTTAATGGTGCCCGGGATAGATACCATACCATACATGAAATACCAACACGTCTCTGTTCTGCAATCTTTGTTTTAAACTTCCCCGATTTCAGGTGGTCCTGAGCTTAAAATTGTTCTTTGAAGGGGACAATGGGGAAATGCCCATTTTGAACAACCATTTCTGACAACTTTCTCTACTTGGAAGTGCTTTCTTAAAAGAAGTGGTTTAGTGGCAGTTTTATCCACGCCAGTAAGCACAGGAATACTGGGGTAGCCAATTTGAGAAAGCTGAAAAACTTTCTGCTGAGTTGTTCAAAATGTGCCACCTTTCAGTAAGGCGAAAGCATCGCTTTGCCTCTACCCATGGAGCCATTCCCTCTGACTTCCTGCAGCCTCTCGGTCACCGGTCAGGCTGCCCACAGCACCCCAGCTCACGCTGCTGCCATTTGAAACAATATCTGGGCTTACACAAGCTGTAAGGAAATGGTGGAAACCTTCCTGCCCTAGCCACAGCCCTTGCTGGGACACTCGGCTTTCACCTGGAGCCCCAGACCACCATCAGTGCAGAGCATCACCCCACCAAAGATGTTCCTCCTCCTCTGCCCATGCAGGTGGCCATGCCGCACCAGGTCCCAGGGCAGCCTAACTGCAGCAGCCTGCAACTCTCCCGTGCTGGCAGAAGAGGTGAATTCATTGCAGACGGAAGTAGTTGCAGGGCTCACACCGCTTCAGGTGCAGCAGGCAGCTGCGGCTCCGCAGGATGCAGGAGCAACCCAGCATGTTGGGGCTGCTCAACCCACGCAGCTGTCCCGGCGTAACATGCCAGTGCCCGCAAAGGCGGACCATCCTCTGGGAACAACCCGGGGGTTCACAGCTCGGTGATGAGGAAGAGCTGGCACGGCTGAGGAATGGCACAGCGGTGCCACTAAGCATCTGACAGTTTGGTTGTGGTTTGCAAGGACAGGCATGCATGGAGGGAGGGAAGGGGGATAAGGGCTGAGGTGTTCTCTGCACAGCCGCAGTTGTTAATGTGCCAGCTGGTCCTCGCTCTTGGCCAGCAGCAAATCCAGCTGTGCTGTAATTTGTTGCCATGCAGAAACGTTCACCAGCTCTAATGCACAGAGTGAGATGTGCAGATCTCAACCTCCCCGAAGAGTTTACAACCGGCCAGAAGGAAAGAAAGTTCACAGACCTGGAGGTTCAGGGCATAACTTGCTGATGCTTTGTCTAGTCCGTAGAGCCCGGTGATATAGTAAAACTGTTCACAGATAAGAAAATGCATAGTTTTTTCTGGGCTTTGGATTGCAAGGATTGCAATAAATGTTTGCGAGGTACAGCTCCACCTTTTCTTTATTTTTTCTGTTCTGAATTAGGACAATCTGGATGCTAAGGCCATTTCTGCCACAGTATTAACGCTGGCAGATGGAACAAGCCTCGCTAAAGGAATTTTAGCCTTGGCTTGAAATTCAAGAAGTTGAAATGTGGCATTAGAGCTACAATGGAGTTTCTAGTGTTGGAAGGTAACTCCTTCAGTGCTACAGAAGAGCAGGGAGCCAGGATTGGCTAGCTAAGATACACTCCGTAGACTTACTTCTCCAGCTAATGCATACAACAGTTGACTGCTAATATTCTTGCCATCCACCCATTTTGTATTTTATATATGTTTAGACTGATTTCTAGTATTGCAGTCCTCATGGTTTTTTTAGTATGATACTCTGAACCTTGTCAATACTGACTGTATACATGTCAGATAGCTCTTCACCAACATCACACTTCTCATACTAATACTCCAGATTTAGATATTACTTCCTTTCTGAGAATATACTCACAGTTTCATGGGAACATGGATAAGGAATTCAGCAGGCCCAAAAAATAAATGTTTTTATTAAAAAAATTTTGGGTTAGCACAACCTACCTGCACTTAACTTTCTGTTTTATTTGCCTCCATAAGTTAATAATTCTTGCCTCAAAATTTTTTCTGAGGCCTTGCACACTACAACATACCTGTATTGGACCGATCACCATTTTCTCCCTTCTTACATGGATAACATGCTATACTTGCTATTTCCAGTCCTATTGTGTCCCCCTTGGACTGGCAGACATTTAAGCCACCTGACCCACAATTCCCTCAGCCCATTAATTCAGAACTTCGGCTCATAGGTAACCAGCCTCCTCAGAGCACTGCAGCTCTTGCTGTCATTTCAGGTATGGTCCATACATTCTCACACCTCTGACCCTAATAGCTGCCCTGCGTTTTCCCCCAGGAAGAGTAATCTTTTTCTTTTTCCTCTCAAAGATGCACTGTTAACCTGGTGATCAACAGAAGACACAGATACCCACATAGCCAAATTTCTTTTAGTGGTAAAGAAAGGAAGAGACCATCTGAGCAATGTTTAACAAATCCACTTGACTAAAGCCCACCATGGAGTAGATCCTCTCTGTGCTAGAGGTATAAGCAAACACAAATTATCTGCTATTTAAAGACAAAACACACACCTATCATTTCCACAGCCAGAGAAGGGTTGTATGGAGGATTCGTTCTGTTTTACACTCATGAGCCTTTTGAGGCTCCAGGCTTTTGAACACAGTATCACTTTTTTAAAATCCTTTTTAAAATTCTCTTTATTTAGTTAGAACTTATGGAGGTAAGAACTGCCTTATAAAGCCTGCCATCATGTCACCTGTTGTTACATCAAATAATAGCATGTAAGAGCACACTGTATCTAGGATTACATGTGCAGCATGGGAACTTACTGGAAACCCTTATTCACCAAATGCAATTGCATACAAAGCAGTGTGTCAAAAACGCCTGAGAAACAAAATGGGGGACGCTTTCGGTCATTACAGTAAATAATACTTTCCTACCTGACAGCAGAGAAATTTTATTTAGTGTGTCATGCAGAGCAGCTGGCATAGCCTTCATCTGGTGCCAAGTCACACAGCTCATGCCTCTGAAAGGTGCCTGCTCCATTCAGGACTACTGCTCACTGCCAAAGACACAAGCAAACAGAGCCAGCTCAGGATGGCTGCTAAACGTACAGTGACAGGTCTCCTATGCCCACCCTGAGGTGGAAAGACCAGGACAGAGGAAGCCTTTGAGGAGGAGGAAACCACTCCATAGCCCTTGAATACAAAACCAGAAGCTGGAAAAGCTCACAGGAAAGTCCTCCCACCTTTGCTGGGAACTTGGTCAGGCTTGCCAGCACAACTTGAGCCTTGCCCAGTACAGAAATCACTGGGTAGGAGGACCAGCATGGCAGAACTCAGGGATCCTGGAGAAGAAGGAAGCTGCTCTACCACACTCCACCTTTAAGCCCTTTCAATTAACTTTGGTTTTCTTACATTTGATTCAAACCAGCTTGTATAATTTATTACTTGCACTTTGTAGAAGGCCAGCACAGTAAACACAGGCTTGTATTCAACAATAGTGTACATAAAGGTAATCAGGAACTTGGAACAGAAATTAGATATGTCAAGCCACTCATCGCAGCTTAATGGAACAACATAATACTCCAGTGTCTCACTGGCCATACATTTAGGGGTTTGTCGCTTGAGCACTTTAAGAGAAATGGGAGCAGATCACTCAAGCTGCTTTTCTGAAGCATTGCCTAAAACCCCAAGGAGTCAGGAAAGGTGGTTAGAGCTGGAGGTGGGTGTTTGGGACCTTCCACTTCTTAAGGAATGCTGATTTGTCAACACCCTTTGTGATTCATACATTTTATAACGATAAAACTTCTGAAGGAAAGGCTTCTTGGACTGGGAATTGGACTGTTGTTCAAAAAAGAGGAAAGGTTTGTGGGATGTGAGCCCAGAAAGTTTAGTTCATGAGTAACTCCCAGTAAGGCTTGACTGTACATCCTCTTCTAACCACAGCTATTCCACGCAAACACCTGTGGATAGGGTCATTTGAATAGCAATTGCTGGGATCAAGAGGTACTTGAGCTCATTTTCACTTGAAAAGATTAGAGTTGTTAATCTGAGCAACCCAGCAGCAGGGCTGGCTTTGGAGCAGAGGCAGCCATCTGGCAGGGGCCTGAAAATACACCTCATTTAGCTAATGCAGTTGCCCTTCATACAATGAGAAGTGACTAAAATTTTCAATAGCAATCAGCGTATCAAGTTTAGTAGGTTTAACACCAAGTACCGATTGTCTGGTGAGTAAGACTACAAAGGAAACATAAGATTAGAAATGTATGTCTTATATTCACTTAGTGGTCAGAAAACAGAGAATTCCCATATGTGAAAAAAATTTTGCATCCTAATAAAAGCAAGTGACAGCAAAGCTCAGAAAATGAAAAAAAAAATCATTTATAGGCAAACAAAACATAAAAGTCATAATAAATGAAAGTTTAAAAGTTAGAAGTTCAAAGAAGGGAAGGAGGAGAGAAAAAAGATAATGGGTGTAGACAATAATTACAGTACCATGTGAAGAATGTAGTTAAACACAAAGCTTAACACGCTTTTAAAAACCCAAAACAAACAGATGTACAAAACCGAGTTTCCAATTTTGATAATTTCCTTAAACGTGTCTCTTCTACTGACTCATAGGAATAATTTGAGGACAACACTTTTAAGAGATGCTCCCATGGAAACACCTCCCTCATGCTGTTGCTTGCCATATATTCCAGACACATAAGTAAACTATAAGATAATTCCACCTTTCTTTGAGCATTAATTCACATTAAAATTCCTTTTTCTCAACACTACTACTTTTACAGTCATATGATTCAGATGTTTAAATCTGGTTAGATCTAACAGTGACTGTTTCCAAGAATAACAAGCAATTGGCAAGAACAGGTAAAATGTACTTATGGACGTGATGAGTAACATCAAAGAACTCAAAGATCTGTAGTTTAATGGCATTATTAAAAGCTGGCATTTCTAGTGATATAGACCAACAAGAAAGTACATGACCTTGCTAGTGCTGATCTTAATTTCCTCTGTTTAGAAAAATGAAGCTTCTCTGTAAATCCTTATTCCCACTAGAAAAGAAGAAAAAGAAGGTACTTTTAAATCCAGTATTCATGAAATGCTAGGCAATGAGACAAAGTAAAAGCAGTTCTCGAAAATTTGAAAAACGTTGAGCTGAAGAGAGAAAGAGGGCAAGCTTTCAGCCAGTCCTTTCAATACTGGAAACTGTCCCCTGGAAGCTTCCACTCCATAAAACAGAAATAAAGGACATTGTTGATATATGGAAACACATGTTGAATACCCAGTTTAAAAGCAGGATTTTAGTTGTAAGATATACCTACTGATCTGTAACTACTTTCCATAATTTCAGCTTGCAGTCCTTATTTGAAGAGGACCTAACTACAGAGGTGCTAAGTTACGTTCTCATAGTTCTCTTGAGCTGGTTCCTTGTTCTCATCCTTTCTCTCATCCTCCCAGATGTAAAGACCCTCTGGCCACTGGAGAAACAGAAACACTGAAGTTCCTTTCTAGTCACTGGAAAAACATGGATACCTCCAAAAGCTGTTTCATTCCCTTTCATAAAACACTTTACCTAAAATAGATTGATCTGCTTTGACTACCACTGATCTCTTCAGAAACTAAGCTCAGTGAAATGAATACTAGCATAATAGTCACTGTCTTGTCATGGTCTAAAAAAAATAAGTAAATCCTTACAAATTCCTGACGTCTGTATTTCACTTACCTCCACATGAGGACTCCTTTCAACCTATGGATAAGAAAGCTATAAAAGCACTAAGCAACACATGAAGGTGCTGGAAGCAGTCCACCTGCATCAGCCTGCCATCAGCCTGGGCCAGTCTACCTTCAGGTACTGGTATCAGGCCAGTTCTTTATTTAGCTTTACATTGAATGCACTCAGGGCAAAAGAATTACGTGTTTCTTATCATGTAGGGTTTGTTCTGACAACATATAACTTCACTGCAGAAAGTCTTGGAGATAATTTGGAAGATGCAGCAGACAGAAAGGTGCAGCGAGAATGTTTGTCATCCAAAAAGAAGAGAGAAACAACTGGGAATTGCAAAGAGCACATGGCTGCCTGCTTGTGTAAAAGTGATTATTAGACAAATTATGTAAAAACCAAGAGAAGCACTGAAATAACAAGCTTTAGCCTCACAAGCTTATTCTTGCTAGTTTCCAGTCAATCACAATCAATGGAGAGAGACCTGCTCTTCCAGAAGGTGTTCAGAAGGTAACAACATACCACAGTACTCCTGCAAAAAGTTTTTTTCTCTGCTAATTGAAGAGGCAGCCTACAAATACTCACTCATTTGAATTCTTTCTCTAAACTCCTTTTCTGAACTAAATCAGTACACTGTGACCCCTGCTGACTGATGAGTTATGCCAGAGGAATAACCTTGGTCTCTTGAGCTCCCAGAAGGCAGGGATAAGCATCTTTCCTGTCCACTGGACTAGGCTGAAGGACTTGATGACTTTAGACAGAGCAGCCGTGAGTCTTCTCCTTGGGAAGATGGGGCTTCCTGAGCAAAGGCAGTGGGGCAAGGGCAGAAGACAGGAGATGCAAAGCACTATGAATAGGATGATCCCTCAAGAAGGAAAAGAAAATGGGGGGAAAAGCCCCACCACGTTTCCAGTTACGATGTAGGCTGGAGGGCAGTCTGAGCTTGCTGTCTACCAATGACCTCTACAGAGGTCTGAGATACATTTACGTGCCCAATGGAGTCAGTATTTAGGTTTGTTAACCTACTGCCAAACCAGCTCCAGAACTGAAATAGGGTAACAGCATCACCTAAGTGGTGCTGCAGAGAGGACACTGTAATTAGTCTGGAGACAGTGCCATCCTACAGCAGCAATACTCTTCAGGTACCCTTGCGCTGTGGTCACATTAGTGTATTGTACCACACTACCCTGTCTCGGAGAGTTCAGCTAGGATGATGCACAGTGCTTTGCAAACATCAGCAGTTATCACTGGGGTGAAGAAAGATGGAGTGTTGACTTTTGAATTACACAGTTCAGGAAAGAAATGTCATGGGATATTTAAACATACTAAATACTCAGGAACTCTAATTTATGTCCAACTCACAAGAAGGAAGCAAGTAACAGTGCCCCAAACCTAATAGCATGCAAAGCATGACAAAGGAAAGATTCCCCATTGCTCAACTGTTGATTGTACATGCTACAGAAACCTCAGCTTTGCCTCTGGTGACAAACAGCATGCAAGGTATGAGGAGANAAAAAAAAAAAAGAAAAAAAGACGAAAGAATGTTAGATGTTTCCTATTGATGAAGAGATGCCATTCTCAGAAAAATGGCTAACTCCATAAAACCTGTGGTGCAGCAGTAGTTAAGAAGCTCTTCTTTCCCTTTTAAGTAATCAATGGATTATACCTCTATACAGTTAAGATCCAAACCCAAGCCAAACCTAAGCAACATTGCTTGACTTCAAACAAGTGAGAGGAAGACTGGCTTTAAAATAAAGACAGAGTAAAATATAGGTGTCTTGTCTAACTCCACTGTTTTCATCTTTCCGCACTAGTGGAAGTTTTTAGGTTAAAAAAAAAAACCAAACCATAAGAAACTAATAGCATAACAGGCTCCTGTTCAATATAAAGTGTAGTCCAGCTTCACCATTCCCATTAGCTCAAGTTTCTAGATTGGATTTTCTGTAGTGTATTTCTAAAAGAACCTGAAGGAGGTTGCATCAGCTTTGTGCTCTAAGGAGCTATGCCTACGGCTCCGGATCTATGCGTATGTTGCAAACTTCTTTTAGGCTTATTTTAACTACTGTTAAAATTCAACATGTATTCTAAAGCAGTTTCAATTATTCCAGAAGTAACATTAAGACTTTAAGTAGATGCTTTTACCAACTTTGTACACCATAGTGCTAATTAAGAAATACTCTGAGGGAGCAGAATTCAGAGGGATTAACTGGTGCCACCACCTCAGTACTAAGCAGTGTCTGAACTACCAGGTCATACGTGATAGGGTGCAGCGTTTCTCTAATGCAACTAATGGATCCAAGCACGCAGTTCTGTGCAAAGGCACTGTTTATGAATAGATGAGCTTGGGTTGGCACTACTTCAAGTCTTTCTTGTGCCATCTTCCAGTGGTTGGTGTGGACCTGTCCTCTGTGAATTAGAAGCCCAAATTCCGCTGACACCTAATAAGACTGGTTTTGACTTTACCAAGGGCTTCATTTTGCTGTGACAAACACTCCTCTTGTGGCCAAAACAGTCAAGTTATAGGCAAACAAGAGGAACCACAACATCCCACATTTCAGGATGCCTCTTCAGTGTCCCTTATTCCCATAGCTGTTTGTATGGCTGATCCCCAACAGTCTTCACGTCTCTAAGTATAATTAAAAACAGATAATAAAACAGTATAATAACAATAATATACATACAGCATAATAAAAACAGTTTAATTTTTAAAAAAGAATAAAAATAGAAGCTAGACTTGTAAGGAGAGGCATGGATGGGACTGCAGGCTGTGAGGTACAGCTCTCCACACCTCTGTTGTTGCATGGGCAGCAGGACTCCAGTCACACTTTGCAGCTGTGCAGTTTCCAAAGCAACATAGAGGATGTTCATAATTAGCTCCATATATTTGCTTGCACTTCAGCACAAAAAACCTGCAGAACCAACCCTCTCCTTTTCTGTGGCCCTATAGTCCTGCTACTCATTTGTTAAGCTTTTCTCCAAACACAGATAATAAATTTTCTCCATTATTTATAACACTCATGCTTGGAGGGGTTTGCTAAGAGCTACATGTTTTGCTCTTGTATTTTATCCTCTGTGCTAATAGCCTCCTAGCCAACAAAGCAGATGGAGCTGAAATACAGATGCAAATAAATAAGCAGAAAAGTGATGTTAATGGATCCCCTCTTTTCACAGAATGGGAGAACATCAAAAAGGTCTGCCAGAATATATTGTTTTACATCAGTTCTACTATTCTTCTATTTTGCAGTATCTGAATGACCAAATGCCTCCAGCTGGAGTGGCAATGAACTGCACATAAAGACAGACAAAGCTGAGAAGCCTAGATTTTTTCTGGCCTCTGAAAACATCAAATTCTGCAGGCTAAGCCTCTCTTGAACACTTAATATTGCTTCATTCCTGCAAAGTATCACAGAAGACAGCTTTATGATCCAATTAAAAAAAAAGTTTTGTTCGAAAAGTTCGTTAGCCTTTCAGATAAAGTCAGCTTAGCTGCAAGCCTATCTAAGTTCCATTTGATTGCAAATAAAAAATCCAAATAAAAAGGCCAAACAAACGTCAGCCAAACTTGAAGACTTACATACTCGGGGTTCCCGGATTCTCTCTTTGTTTTCTTTGGCTTTGCAGTCATGATTATTCGTTACTATTTTTAGCACCAACAATGTGCTTCTCTGAATATTAACAAAACAAGCAGAGTCACATTCCTACAATGAAAGGAAGGTCAAATAGACAACAGAGCACCCCAGCTTAGTTCTAGGAAGACTATGCACTATGGAAACAGTAAGTCCAAGTAAATGTACAACACCCCCAGTGAAGTTTGCAAGTACTATGCCTTGACCAGACATGTACAGGCACAGGCTGGCATATAATAGGACCCAACTATCTTGATTCCTGGGCCAGTGATCAAAAGGCGTGTTTCTCCGTCAGCAATGCAGGCTCACCACCCACTGACTTCTCAGGGAAGAGCTGAAGCTTCCGCCTTTGCAACCAAAAAGAGAACAATATCCAGAGAGATGGCTCTGGATAAAACAGCCTTTGCAAGAAATGACTTAGGGAACAATGACAAATGAACACCAAGTTTTAAAGCTGCATAACACCCAGAACTGCAGGTATCTGCAATGCTGACCAATGCAGCGCTGCATGCTCAGAATGGCTAAAGAAAAAGTCTTATTTTGGAAAATGGAGAAAGCTGAGACAGTACAAAGCAGTGAGCACTGGTTTGCATAACACACATTGCACGTAAGAGAGGCAAGTAAAGGGCTGCATTTTCATATCCTTGCTCACAGTAAGCAACACCTTTCTCACTACAGTAGGCCAATTTACATCACCTGGCCTATAGAAAAACTTTCTCAACATAGATTTCAGAATCTAATGGATATATTTTCCATTTACAGACCTGGACTTGCTCCAGAAAGGAAACAGGAAAGACTCCCCTAATAACTTGGAGAGGGAGAACAAGTAAAGCGTATTTAGGTAATTTGTCCCTGGTAGAGAAAGAAGCAATGGCACTGGCATTAGTTTATTAATAGATTGGAGACTGCTATCCACCCTGCCTTCTCCTCCAAACCATGCAGCTGCCATACCTTGTTGCTTAATTGTGATAATTTTAATTGTTCCAGTACCTGACAACATGCACTATATCCTTGAAATACATTTGAGAATACATGTAGAGTTCTATAAAAGCAACAACTGGCAAAAAAAATTGTATAGATGTAAGAGGGAATGATTATTTATTATCTCCTCTGATTTGCTCAACTGCACTTTCTGAATTTGACCAAGTGACTTTGCATCAAACTGACAATTCTAGATTAAGTTGAAGCATCTAGCTTACAGAAAATACTTAGTCTTTGTTTAAAGAGACCAGACAATGAGAAAGCCAATACGTCCATGAATGAACTGTTTCCAGGGTAAATGTTCCTCACAATTAAAAATGTGAACTGTATTCCAAGCCTTTCTCTCTCCATCCTTAAGATCTTGAATATTTTTCTTGATGCAATAAAATTAAATATCTAGAACTACTCAAGTTCTAGCTTGAGCACACTGAAAATTGTGTCTGCCAACCTGCCAAACTGAAAAATTCACATAGGAGTTTAAAAAAAGGTATTTTAAGGGCAGAACAAGTAATTTTTCCAAGATAATTTTTTACTTCAGAACTGAATGCTATAGTCAAACCCATGCACAAATCCATTTTTTATTTTGTTTATTCACCCTAGAATGTTTATAATTAGAAAATAAATTTAAATGGGTTGAAAGACATGCAAAAAGACATTCACAGATAAGAAATACAGATTATGCTATCATGTGGAAGAAAAACCATTGCAAAAATTAAAGAATAATTTCTATGTTTATTTGTTTTGTTCCATAGTTTTCCTCCATTATTTACCTTGCACATTCCTACTACCAGACCTTTCCCACATCAAGTAAAATTTTGATAAATCTTGGTCATGTATTTACATCTGTAGATCCACAGATGACAACCAAGCATCTTTTTTTGTTACTATATTTGCTTTTTTCATTCTTTGTTCTTTAGAGAAACTAGTTATGTAAATAAAAACAAAGGGGAGTTTAGTAATAATGACTGCACAGATGCCCCAGAAGAGACAAGGGTGCAAAAGGTCCCTCCCCTGCCCCATGCAGGAAGGTGGTGTGGCTGGAGACCCAGGCGTGCTGCAGCTCTGCACCTACCAGCACAGCCCAAGGCAGGTACCTGGGCTCCCCTGCACAGCACCTGTCAAGGACCATGCACCTCCCAATGTTGCAGTGGGAGAGACCAAAAAAATCCCCACCACACAGAGTGGAGAAGCCATCCACTTTAATCCCTGTGACGGGTGAGCAGGCAAAGGATTTGTAAAGGGGGCACCATGCTGCCAGTGCTGCAGCCCCAGGTTTGTGAAAGGTTGGCTACCCCAGAAACAGGATTTTTCAAATTTGTTGCTGTTATTTCTATACTTACTAAACAAAAGGGTTTGGGCCACACCCTATCTCATGCTAGGTGACATTCAGATGTAATGCAATATTTAATTTCCTGAAACCTGTCTTGCCAATGTTTGCAATGACCTCAGCCTAGGTGCTACATCCCCACCTTCCTTTGACACAGGCGCGTGCACTCTTCTGCTTAGTATGTTGCCACCTTCTTGCTTCACTGCCAGCCTTCTGCTTTTTCTTTTAATTCTCTTACAGTTCTGATAAAAGGTGTTTGCCTTTCCAAGTCCTCTGCCACTCTCCTCCACTTTCTATTAGTGTCCTACAGGTCTTTGACCTTGGTTTCTTTTCACCTTCAAAAATTCCTCCTAGAATCTCAAGTGCAAACAAATTATAGCTACAATTTCCATACCACTGAAGTGCTAAGGGTAGAGAAGGTTTGTGGTTTTTTGTTTTTGTTTTTTTTTTAAAGTTAAACTCATTTGCAAAATAAAAACAGTGTCTTGTGTTAGAGAGTTTCTCCAATGTTTTGATGACTGGTTTTGTATGTGACTTTCCCAAAACTTTATAAACAGTATAAAAATCTAATCAAGCCAGAGCTACTACAGAGCTGAATTCATTCATGTTCAGTCTTACAAGATGCACTTCAGTTTCATAGAATCACAGAATATCTCAAGTTGGAAGGGACCCATAAGGGTCATCGAGTTCAACTCCCAAAAAATCTGGGGAAAAAAAACCATGACCTGATATATAAGGTTATATGAGAAAAGGTATGCTATACAACAAAGACTTACAAGTAAACAAGAAGCAGCATAAATTTTACACGTACAGGCTTACATGGCTGTATTTTGACTTCTGAGTACTTGCTACAGGCTTTTTATGTTTTCAGTTAATTCCTTCAGAAGTGCACCAACACGAGCATGGGAATAAAAAGCTATGACTGTTGTGAGACAAATCTTGGCCCTTCTGAAACAGGTGTGAAAATCTCCACTGACAACTCCAACTAGCCTTTCATTGTCATGTTTAAAACCAATGTAGCCTATTTTGGAAGCTAGATAGAATATGTAGTCTGTACTAGATGAGAGCATTGCTATGCTTACAGTAACACTAAGCACTCCCAGAGAGCTGAACAACACAAAACCTCTTTAAAATACCAACAGTAAAAAGAAGAAATAGGTTTTACATATAAAGTCAACTGAGCTGGCTCCATCTCAGCACAGCTCTAGACTCTGTGCTCCAGCATTACAAAGCATGCATCAGCCCACAGCTGCAGGAGCAATGGCAGTGGAATCAGCACTGGAGCTTGGAGTGGAGAAGCCTGGTCACCTCCGCCTGCGGTGGCCTCGGTGACACTGCTCACCACTGGGGCAGGGACTGCTGTTTAACCTGAACAAAGGTGTGTAGAAACAACAGATTGTGAGAGGAAACTAAAGATTAGAGTCTGGGAAGAATCGATTATCTAATAGTGAGGAGTTGCAGTCATAGCTGGTCATCGAGTTTGGCTAGATAAGGAGATTAAGGTTTAGAAATCAAAGAATTGTCTAGGGTGAGCAAGAAGGGAGACAGATCTGAGGAGGAGTATTGGTAAGGCTGGTAAAGAGTGTGAGACAGAGCCAGGAAACAGGAAAGCTTTGAATGGAGGAGTAGACTAGAGAAAGAAATTATGCTTGAGAGGGAAGGAAAGATTAGGGAGAAGAGCAGTTAGGTGCAATAGGAACCAGCTAAACAAGCAAAATGGGAAAAAGATACTGGGGCACTGATGGGGGACAGGACAAGGGCACCCCAGAAAGGAGAGTGGTGTCTGGGGAGGGGGAGAGATTTGCAGGCAGAAAGCTCAAAGAGCTTGCGCAGTGATTTCCATAGTAAGCTCAGGGGGACATCTGGGACTGGCTGGAAGAGGAGACTGGTAGAAGATACCGAAAGAGAGCAGTGGAGATGACAAAGCAACCAGGGTGCACAACGGACAGAGCTCAGATTGGAGAGGTGGGGAGAGACATGACCAGCCTGGGCGGAGAGAGGAGATGAAGGAGCAATTGAGTCTGTGCCACCAAGTACACGCTTTTCTTCAACCCCTGGGATGCAATCCAGCGCTTAGGAGGAGCCTTTTCAGCCTTTCTGTATGTCCAAGCTACAGTGCTACTTTCTATTTTAAACAGCCGCACACTTGTTTTGAATGGGAGTGCCTGCAGGAATTAGTTCATATCGTGTTATTAACCACCACCTAGCCCAGAAGCCGTTACGGATCTGTTACAAGAAACTTGAGGGGTTTTGTACATCCCTTTCTAACTTTTGCGTTCAAGTGGTGGTTTTTTAACCTAAGTATAATGCTGTTTATTATACTAACTCTTACTATATAGCAAGCAAGACCGCAGAACTTGAAAAACTGTAAACAAGAACCACCACCATTATCTAATGATTCATCTAGCCTGGTTAAGGAAGCTGTATAACCCATTAAGTTTATTTCAGGAGTTGGTTTGTCATGACAGATAATGCCAGACAGTTGGCTTCTGCAAGGAACTTTTTTTCTCATTATTTTAATCTTAGAAAAATATTGGAATTACAGAGAAGTATAATTAATCAAATCTGTTTATTAATTTCATTAGTGTGGTAATGAATTAAATACAGTTATCAGCAGGAAAGCACTTCTAAATCACTGTTTATCGACAAAGATGAAGCTCAGCTCAGAAGAGATCATCTGAAACTGGACAATTAGACATTAGCTTGATGAATTTGTTGATTGTCTTTCTGGTCTGGCCACCAGCAGCTGTCAACATCTACCTCCAGGGTAAGAACACACAGCCAGTGCAGGGGGAGGAGGACTGGGCTTCACCTTGGTGACAACCTATTTTCACATCAGTTTACATCAGCGATGAAGACTGACCCCTTTGAATATATCAACCGACTGTAGACCTGTATTCCAATAACTCTTACTTGTGCTTGAGAGAGCAGGTATTACATAAAACTGTTTCACTTGCAGAAGAAGCCATTTCACTTGCATTTAGGAAAAAAAATTTGTCTTTTTTAAGACCACACAAAGACAATTTGAAGACCCAGTTTTCCTGTTATTCTTGGGATATATAACTTACACCTGGCAGGCAAATAGGAACAGTGTTGTCAACAAAGTGATTTATTTTTTTGGATGCGAATCAAATTTTTTTGCTATGCATATAGTTACATATACATGTGCAAGTATTCTTTGCAAAAGGCAGCTTGATAGCTGCACATCCAGATTGTTATCTTTCAGGAAGGACAAAAACAAACTGAACCTACAGCAACCATAAAAAAGTATTTACTCACTTACTCACACTGATATGTTTATGCCAAAACCAGATGAGGATCATGCACTCCCCTTAAAGAAGGCATTCATTATTTCAGGATGCCCTGTAAAATGGCAAGTTTTACTTCCTACCTTATCTTCATGGACTTTCCTGCCCCTCCCCTACTTACCCCAGCATTTAGAATGCCTTTTCTTGTGCAAAGCCCCTCAGGTGGTGGTTTAAGGTTTCCCCCAGAGCAATGGGAAGTCACTCTCCTGTCTGTCCCTTGCAGAAGAAGCATTTGGTTTTGGTCTACCCCAGTGTTGTCCTTTGTGCGATGATCTAAAACCACCTCAGGCCTTGTGTTCCCCACACTACCTGATCATGGCCCTCTCACAGGGGTGTCTGAATACATCTTTTTTTTTTGTCCAGATCTGCAGCCTCCAAAGTTTGTTGTTATCACCCTAAGAGTCCTTGTCCCCTACGGTGCCAAATGACCTTAAAGGCAAAACAAACAAAAGCTTATTTAGGAAGATTCAGGCTAGGAGACTGAAAACAAAAGTATCCAAGTGTAGAACACAACCCAGCTGATATTTAGCTGGATACCTTCCAAGATGCTTTTGTCTCCCTCGCCTGAGAGTTCCCAGACATATCCCATTAGCTGGAGCTGGGAACACAAGTTTTACAGCACCAACGTGTCAGCCAGCTGTGGGCCAAGTTCTGAAATTTTCTAAGGCAAGTTAGAGGAGGAGGGAAGGTTGGGTCCCATTTTCCCCTCCCTCCATCAATTTGCCTATTAGCATTACAATTGTAATTTTAATTTAGTACCTTCTTCTCAGTATAAGTGACCTTAATCTTGATAAAGCTTCCTGACGATTAATCCTATGTCAGCTTTCAGTGTTCTCTTACTGTGGTAGGGGTTAACATCTTAAAAATAAGATAAACAAGTTGCTAGTTTTGCTTTGTGAGCAGGAAGAAACTCCACAGATGACACCCTATCTCGATGACTGTTAACTAATGCCTATGCCTTATCATCACACTGAATTATCTGAAGACTGAACCCTGACCTCATGCAGAAGATATTATTGGACTTAGCTTCTGTTCTGGGGTCTGATCTTCTCATTTAATGGCAAAAATTCTGATATCCTAGATACATGGCTTCATCCTACACCATTTGCTCATCTCACAGCAGTTACAGGTTGAAAACATCAGCAAAATTACCTGTGGATTTTTCCATGTTTAACTATCTTCTTCCAGTGATTAAGTTTTCAAGCGTTCATTATTTATTTATTAAATTATGGCAATTTTGTGAAAGTTTTCATAATAAACCATTACAAAAATAATTTTCCTTTAAGGGAAACACATGGATTAGGATGTGTATTTCCAGCAGCAGATTCCTTGTAACAGCAAAAAACCCAAATAGAAATTAGTAGTACAAATTCCTAATTCAGTTTCCTTCCTGCAATATCCCTCATTAGTCAGGTTCCTTCAGACTGAGACCTCAAAGTATTGGATAATGCATAGTGGCTTCCTTATCAGAAGAGCCAGAAAAAA
>VYZV01037039.1:7650-26285 GCA_013401275.1 Pandion haliaetus | reverse complement strand
ACACTACAGTGGTATCAGAGAAATTTGTACAGGATTAGAGTATGTGATATACAAAGGTATCACATTCCCACTTGTGATATCCACTCCCACCTCAGGTTCCCTCCTCCCCTTCTTCCTTTTTCAACTTCTCAAAGCCCCCTGTGCAGCTTGTGCAAGTCACTCGTTCATCAGCCTTTGCAACAGCTGTCTCTCTTTTTCAAGGTTATCTATAGGGTGAACCCAAAAGCAAATGTTAACAACTATGAAACCATTGAACTGCAGGCCTGAGACTACAGTATTCTCAAAGTTCAATATGAGATGAAACTCCATAATCCAAGCATATTTGTTTGGGAACTCCTGGAGCATTAGGTCTCAAATTAAAAAATATACTTAGGTGCCTTTCTCTTATTTTGAGGCTTACATTCTTGCTGCATTTAGGATGATATCAACATCCTTTTCTTGGGGATGGGATGAAAAATGTTCTGAAGAACCAGTTGTTAAGTGTGTAAGAATTAAATCTTCCTCTGAACTCCTAGAAAAATGATTTGCCTGCCTTACAGTAAAATTAATGACCTGAACAATTTAATTTGCTAATCCTCAAAGCTGGAGCTTTTATTGTCTTCAACTAGACCTGTAGGACAAGAACATTTTATAAGAAAGCATGGCTATAAATATAGACTTTGGATGTCAGCTACCAACTGGCATTATAAAATAATGACCCTTTTCAGCTAGGAAGACCTTATGACCTCTTAGACTTTGGGGCTGTGTGCTGAATAGATAGGGTCTTCAGAGATGACAGTGAAGCAGAAACAAGATGATATACTTAATCATATTCAAAAAAGCGTGATCACCTCCAGCCCTCACAGCAAGCGCTGTTACAGTATAAATTCAGTCAAGACGAAAGGGGATATCTGTACTCTTACTTTGGCTCACAGTTTGAGCTTACACTGGAAATAAAAATTTTTGACAGCCCCCTTGTTCAAGTTCAGCGCAAGTTGGGAATGAGACAACTGGATCATGAGCTGGGGAAACTTTTACACGCTAAGCAGAAAAAAGACTGGTGTGAAATTACTGCTGCCCCAGTAGCTGTACAGATACAGTCACCAGCCTGGCTTGTTCCTTCCAAACCAAGCCACTCAGTCTAGACAATCTTGTTCATGTTCTCAGATCTTACCCCTACCTATCCTGGCCTTAATGTAGCACCACAATAGGGATTCATGCAGTAAAGGTAATCTGTGATCACTCCCAGGTTGCCCAGAGTTTGCTGTGGATGGGAGACAAAATATGCATGAGGTGACATGAGATGAAAAGTTTGAGTTTCACCCCAGCCACATGCAGCAGACCCAGCTAGACAAACTGCTCCTGTGGAGAGCAGAAACAAATGCACATGGGATCGATCATTACAGCACACGTAAGCCCATGTGCAGTCTTAGCTATTAAGGCAGAATACACTCATCCAAAGAAAGTTGTTGTCTGTATCATCAGTTACTGGTTTATTGTGACATGAATTTTTTTGACACCTACCAACTAAAAAACTTAAACCCAGTGTTACTGAGTGAGGATATGCACTCAGTATTCTCTCAGTATGTCCTCTCTTCTCCAGGTGCTACGTCTAGCTAATGGACATGGCAACATCCCAGTCCCCTGTGCTACTGTCAGTCTGGAGTGCTGGTTACAGAAGAAACATCGATTTGGACTGTTGCAGTACATTTTTAGTTAGCAAGCAACCAGATTGCTTTGGGTACTGGATTTTATGCATTACTTTCAAATCAATGTAGCTAGATTAAATTAGTTTAGAAATAGAAGAGATAACAAATACCATACGAGTGTGGCCTTCTAAATTATTATAAGAATTACAGTTGATCCGCAGTAATTTCTCAGTCCCTTGCTGCAAGAAGCATGTGGGACATGTACTCAATCCCTCTTCGATATTATTTCTATCCTCAACTTCTGTTTGCAGCCCCATAATGGACCTCTCTTAAAACAGCTCAGTTGGGAATATATCAAAGAAAGATGATCCATGTGTGGAAAGTGCTAAAACTGTTGAAAAAACAAACAAATTTGAGAGATAACTTTAATTTATAGAAATATGATGATTAAAGAGCAAAAGCATTTAAAAATATATTCCTCCCCCAAATTTATAATCTGATAGAAGAAGAGAAAAAGTAACTTCTATGTTGTTAGATGAGAGGGAACTTCCAGATCTTTTTGTAAAATAAAGATTTTCTTTCTTTGTGAAAAGGGGTCTTGGAAGTTGGGCCTGTAATATTAGGGCAGTTAAATGACAGTGAGTAAAAAAACCCGTGTAACTCATATCTTTCTTCTCTTTCAATTTAATCCTGATTAGTTTCTGTTAGCTTTCCAGAGCTCAGCATAGCTGACTTGTTCTATTTCTCAGTCTGCTGAAAAGGGGATTCTTCCATTACCCACAAGCCCCTTTTCTCTATCAGAATGTGCAACGAGACCACTCCTGGCATCTTACACTCTTTTTCTATTCTGAAAGGGCTTGTCAGGCTACAAGATGACATGCACCAAGTCATTACAGTTCCTTTTTCTGCGCCTCCAGCTTGGAAGAAGGTTTATGCAGCAACAACAGACTGTTTTTCTTTGCATTGTTTTTCCTATTTATTTGTGTTGTGTTTCTGCCACAGTGACTTATATTTGTGCAACTGACGGTATTGTCTCACCCACCTTCCTGCTGCCAGCAGGAAAGGAATTAATGCTTGGCACTGATAGCTGCTGGTGAGTTTGTAAGGCTAAACACTTTGGGTTTATTTAACTCAATTTTATTCTTTCTGTTCTGTCCTCTAGGATTGGCATTAATACCCCACAGGCAAATGAAATGCAGTGTTCTAAAACTACTTATTTGCTATGTGATTTATTTGCTACATAAATGTTTTTCATTCTTCTATACCTCTCAGCAAGCTATTCACCATGGATTTTTTTTTGTTGTTGTTGAGAAACAAAAAAACGTTATGTACCACAAAGTGTCAAAAATCTCTTTTTCAGCTGCATAAAAGGGGAAGGGGTATGTGGAGAGAAGGGGAAAAGGAGGATTTCACCCACTGCAAATTCCCTGGACCGCTCTGAGCCCACCTGGGCAATAAAGGCACTGAAGTCTCCCTCTTGGTGCATAATTCAATTAGGCTGCCCGTTGCCATTTCCTAGGTGTTTATTACTCTCACCACCAATTCCTTGGTTATTCTGAGTAGATGTTTCTTGATTTCCAACTACCGCTTTTTGAATAAATAATTACAAATTCAGTGGGGGACACAGAGAGAAAAGATGCTAACTGTCTTGCTGGTAAAGACTCTCAAGATGAGTCTTGGGATACCCAGATTAAAAGCTCTGAATCAACAAATATTTAATTACTTTATGTATAGCAGAACAACGACTACAAAAAAAAGTATGAAAAGGATCAACTTCAGAGTAGCGATACAGCATGATGCTAGCTACTGGGGTGTGAGAGACTTCTAATCTAATTCACATCAGAGACTTTGGCGTTGAAATAATCAAAGCCTTCTGAGAAAAACTGCAAAATAATCCGAAGAGCTTTATCCTTTTCCCTCTCGTGAAGGATGGGATAAGATGCTTGCTTGAACCAGACAGTACACATGAAGTAAACTAATAACAAACAAAACCAAACAGGTGATCTTGATCTCTTTCCTCCTCTGCTTAATCCCATTACCCAATTCCCTTTCTCCATTGACTGGAATACCAACAACTTTAACTCAGATATGTTTTATAAGCCACTTCCACCCAGTGTGTCCCCATCTTACTAGTTTTGTGTTGTCCACAAAGTTCAGATTTTGGCAAAGCAGTGCCAACTCACCCGTGCCGTGTCCTCAGAAATGCCCAGGAGCCCTTTGCGATGCTGCAGGTAGCACCGTGACATGGGACATTAAGTGGGGTTGCCGTTTTCAGCCAAAACAGAGCAGCAGAAGAGGAGACTGTCCATAGTACTTCTGCTCATCTCCCAGCAAAGGGGCTCTGTCCTAGCAAGGGCGTTGATATGACTGTCCCAAAGTTAATTTGACAACAGAAGAGGACAGGGATGCAGGACTTGTTTCAAGTTTAAGGTCTTTTGTGTTCGTAGCTGACAGGCTGAAGAGAACTGCACCACAGGCAGCAGAAATGGGTCAAGCACTGGTGATGGGACATCACACTGTGAAGAAAAGCACTGAAGGGGAGAATCTTTAACATCATTTTAAAAAAAAAAAAACTGTCTTTTTTTTTAATTCAGAAATGTGATTAGAGATTGAACAGTTGCTTCTAAGGTGACACACTGAAAAGGCTTGCTAAGGATTAGGCAAGAGACACACACACACAAAAAAACCAGAAAGGTTAAAGAAAGAAAACATTCTTCCAGAGCTTCTAGGTAATGTTGAATAAACATAGGGGATCAGTAAACAGAAATAACGACAATTTATAACATAAGAGAATAGAAAAGAGGCAGTTCTTCAGTAGCCATATGATAAACAACACTGGAAACAAGTAAAAATCAAGGTAAAGTGAAAAAAGGTGCAGTTAGTATGGATTAAGAATTAAAAATATCCCCTGGAAACTACTTGTGGAAACTACACAAAATATCATTTCTTGTGATGAATAGATAGATTCCCTTCTAACACAAGAGCTACTTTTGTTACCAGAGAGAGGAAACCTTTGGAATACTTTGAAGAGCTCAGAGCACCTAATTATTTTTTTTTTGTTAAAGCTACAAATCCTGACAGTCCAGCAGAGGGTAAACAAAGATTCAAGGCTTTTAATTATTCAAAAAAATTAAAGATGGTAAGCCTGTCATCTTTGATGAAGAGAAGCCAAGGGAAGACCAGCAAGACTAACTGTTCCAAAGGGAATAAAAAGGCAAATTGTTAACACTGCAGTGCACCTAGCATCAAAAAAACCCATAAAGACAACTAAAGAAAACACAGAAAAAATAAGACATAAACCTGAAAAAGAAACAGTCAGGATTATGCAAGAATATAAACAAAATGCATACTTTGTAAGGCTAACGTGGTAGAAAGTGAATGGGAGGTGCCAGGGCACGGCTGGTGCATTAAATCCCGAATCTACTCACTAATGGCCCTAATCTCCACTGCTGGACTTTAACAGACATACCATTGCACTGCCTTTCACCATGGGAAACGTTTCTTGACTGCCGTGTGGTAGTCATCCCTGTTCCCCAGCATTTGTCCTAACAACAATATCAATCACTAGTTACTGTTGTTTTGTTATTACCAGAGCTGCTGGTTTACTAGACTTTTTTTAACCCTCCAGTTTCACAATTCCTTTTGTCCAGCAGAGAAATGTTTACAAAGGGTAAAGACAGCCTGAGGGAGTCCCTCCCAAAGACAGAATGAAAAAACAGCTTTAGGAACAAATGCAAGGAAAGGACTTGCATCCTTTTGCTTTCTTCAGACAGTATAGAAGGAATTCCTTGCCAAGAAAATTGTAAGATTAACAGGTTTGGAATAAGAAAAATGTTTTGGAAAAGCTCATGGAGAAAAAGTAGTATCTTAACTAAAAACGAGCCATCTCATCTTCAGATTCTATCACCATGGTTTGGTCATAGATGATTTAGGACAAATACAATTTTAAAGTGAATTCCCTTTGGAAAGAAGCTTGACAAGTTTGAATAAAAGGGAAAAAACTTTTGAATTACAAATAATTATAGGTTTAGTTATTAAGATTTTAACTACAGTGTGTTTTTCTCTCTGCTTCTAAACTGAAGATCACTTTGTTCAAAAGCACTGTGTTAAATTTAAGATCACTGATGACAAGACCAGTGCTCCAAACTCACTTAGGCATTTCAGAATAGACTTGCCTGTAATGTGGCTGTGTTCCTCTAATGCATATTTCTCTTCATTTCAGTTTTAAAATGGTGAACAAATTGTTTCATTTTCTTAAAGGCATATATTACAAAAAACGTCCATAATGGCATCACCAGTGAGGAAAGAGGAGAAGCTGAAATAAACTACATGTTTAAAAACACTGAATTCATTCGTGACTGGCATCGACATTCATAGAGGTTTTGGACTACTTTCTTCCCACTGAAGTAAGCAGACCAGCTTTCACCCCTACTTCACATGGCAGCACAGAAGGCATGAGGAAGCAAAGGCCTTACATAGACCCTTCTGCCACGTCTTTTCAGTTTCTATGCATATGTCTTATATGAAGGGCTGACCGATGGACCATTTTCCAGAATACTGCTTTTTTTCACTTACCTGAGCCTACAGAAAATCCCCTTTGTCGTGGTTTCGGTTTCAGCTCAGTCGGTAACAAAGCACCACGCAGCTGCTCGCTCACTCCCCACCCCCTCCCCCGGCCACGTTGGGATGAGGAGAAAATCCAAAGGCAGGCTCGTGGGTCGAGAGAAGGACTGGGAGGGATCACTCCCCACTTATGGTCACGGGCAAAAGACAGGCTCAACTTGGGGAAGAAACAAAATCGACTTAATTTACTACCAATCAAATCAAAACAAGGATATTAGGAAGGAAAACCCAACCTCAGAACCCCTTCCCCCCACCCCTCCTGCGTTCCCGGCTCAGCTCCACTCCTGGTTCTCTCTCCCTCGCCTCCCCCCGGTGGCACAGTGGAACAGACGATGGGGGTTGAGGTCAGCTCACCACCCCTTGTCTCTGCTGCTTCTTTCCTCAGGGGGAAGATTCCTCACCCGTCCCCTGNGGCGTGGGTCCTTTCCGCGGGCTGCTCTCCAGTCACACACTGCTCCAGCGCGGGCTTTCCCATGGAGTCACGGCCATCTTGGGGGGCACCTGACTGCTCTGGCATGGGCTCCTCCCCAGGTTGCAGGTGGGCATCTGCTCCCCCTCTCCCCTGCCTGGGCTGCAGGGGGACAGCCTGCCATCTCACCATGGGCTGCAGAGCCATCAGCCTCCTCAGGCGCCCCTCCTCCCCCTCCTCCTTCACTGACTCCAGTATCGGCAGAGATGTTCCTCTCACGTTCCCCAACCCCCACACTGCCGGTTCCCCTTCTTCAATCTGTTCTCCCAGAGGCGCTACCACCGTCACTGACTGGGTCGGCCTGGGCCAGAGGCAGGTCTGACTTTTTGGAGCCGGGGAAGCTTCCAGCAGCTTCTTACAGCAGCCACCTCTGCAGCCCCCTCTCCCACTACCAAAGAAAACCGCGCCCCACAAACCCGTAACAGCCTTTGATGGTGATTTTGCCCCTTCACGTTCATGCAGAGGAAGTTAAGCAAACTTTCCACTGCTTAAGCCACCCAGTAGTTTACAAAAAGGGACCTAGGTTTTAATAATTTAAAAAAACTTGCTGAGCAATTTATATTCTTTTACTAGCCTATAACATAAGTAAGAATGTCTTCCCAATAATTATTTCAAAAAATAATTTCTTAGGGCTTGATTTCCAATTCAGTCCAACTATAAATCTAGTAAGGAATTTATATGACTTAATTTAAAGCATCTAATTGAATGATTTAGCTTTGTGTAAATGTAATGAGCCATTTCATAAAATCAATAACATTGTAAAGTATAAACTAAATTATTATAAATGAAGGCAATAAAAAAAGAACTCCTCTGTATTAGGAAGGGTGACACTTGATTAATGGGTTATTATTGTAGGTTGCAATAGAGCAGGCAGAAGATAGTGGGATGAAATTTTCAAAGGTACAAAGGTTTGCTGCCCAGCACGCATAGAGCAGGTATGCTAGGAGTCTTAACTTGCATAAACATAGTGGACATATTCTCAAAACCTAATATTGTTAGTATGTGATTCCTAAGTTCCCGTGGATGTCAGTCCACGTAGGGCAGAGAACTCACCCCTGCCCTTGAAGACGCCTCCCCACCCGCTGACCCCAGTGACTGATTTCACTGCATTGCTGTTCAAAACACACTTGCTTAAACCCGTCCCCGGACACGTATGGACACGGAGGGACAGAGGTGGGTGCGAGTTCACTGTGCCTTTGCTTCAGAGTGACGCTATGGAAGGCATCCCTCGCGCAGCGTACGGTGCTCGCCAGCCTTAGCTCTGCCTTTGGCAGGGTGCTGAGCGCAGGCGGCTCCTTCAGCCACAGCTGCCTCGGATGGGACCAGCACAGTGCCCAGGCAGAAAGAGAGAGTCTCTGTCTACACATACCTATGCAAGCAATGTTTGTTTGTCTTGAAGAATATAGTCTCTCATACAGGACTTTGACTGGAAAGCTGTGTTCACATAAACACTTAAAACTTACAGGTCTGTATTTTCCATGAATAAGATCTTAATAAATTCCAATACCTTCTTGCCAAATACATGCTAATTTCCTTCTGTGAATGAGTAACACATTTAGAATACTGTTATTTAGGCCAATGACTACTTTTAAATATTATTTGCTAACCAACGAAAATGAAGGGCTAAAAACCTCTTACAAAAATGAAGATTAAAGCGTGACAAGTACAGTTTACTTTGCACACTTAATAATATTTTACACATATCTGCCCACATAGCCACATACCTCCAAACTTCAAACACTATAAAAACGGAGTTACAAATCTAAACTCCTGGGCCAAACTAGTAATTCAACATTTAGAAATGCTGCATCTATTTTTCTTCTTTCCTCCACTAAACTATAATATACTCTGAAATTTTCAGAAAAGCTTAATGTTTAATTACATGGATGGAATTTCATTTGCAAACATGCAAAATAGTACCATATGCTTACACTGATACTTCACTGCTTGCATAACAAAATTTATGTATATATATTTCTCTATATATCTCAATACATAGTATATGGGCATATATATGTATTCATGTCATAATATGTTAATAAATTATACTGGCACATATTTCATACAAATAGATGTTAATACATATTTCATGCAACATATAATTATAATATGCACCAATATAAATATATACATGCATCACAAACATATAAATAACATGTATTATGCCATATATTTACTGTATATTAAATGTCATATATAAGTGTACATATTTCTATTCAAAGCATAAGCAACTAATCAGCTACTGAATTATATTTAAAATTAAAATACAACTATATTAAACAGTTATGTCTTGATCCTGATACAAACAATTCATATGCTTACACAACCCAATATCAACTTCAAATATGAAATCAATGAGATTCAGGATGTAGGTTTAGATACAGCCTAGGTATTAAAGACATACAGCCACGTTACAATCAAAAGGGTATATTATCCTAAAAGTTTCCTAAAATTTATTAGTAAAGACCTGGTATAAATACAATATATATGCACACTACATACCAGCATCACTAGCTATAATGAAACAAGTGGACTGATTTACTTTATATTGCTGTTACAAATGCTATTTTACACTGGAGACATGTATGCTTACAGAGCTTTATTTTTGCCTTATAACACCTTCAGAATTTAAAACGTACAATGTTAATTATACTAAATATTTGAAAAATTGTTTTAAATGCCAAGACCCATGATATTTATAAAATGCTATTTCTAGCACTGTATGTGCAACAGCAAACATCAGTGTATCCAGTTTTTCTGTGCTCTGAAAAATAATTTTCTTTAATAACAATGAACAATTTTCCTTGGCTCACCTCTGAATGCCCCTTGAAGAAAATGCTTTTTATGAAAAAATTTAAAACTACAAATAGAGATTCAGAAAAAAAGTTTTACATCTGTGCTGTCTCATTTTCAGATTAGGGGAATAGCCACACACTTTATTAATTACCAGTGCTCACTGACTGCCTGGGCTAGAATAGCTGGAGGTATTTTGGCCTTAGAGTTAACAGCTTAGAGAAAGACATGAGAGGAACCGTACTGTTTTCACTACGTAACAGAATGAAACAGGAACCTTTCCTTTGGTTCCTGTCAGTGATTCCACACCTGCAGGAACAATCTGAGGACACCCTGAATAAAGATAAGGTAACACAAGAAATGCAAGAGGAAGCATAAGCAGGAAGAAAGATCTACTAAAATAAACCCCCACAGATTTCCACTGCATGGCAAACACATGCCAGGCCCTCCCCAGACTTAAGATATTCCACTATTCCACTCGACTTCACTAAACTCAGCAGCAGCTATGGCCCTGCAGTACATACAGTGGTTCATGCAAAAGGAATCCCAGTCCAGACCACACACACACTCCATAGCTTACACCAAAGATTTTGGTTCTTGCATCAGGACAATATTTCTGACTTAAAACATATCACAAAATGCAAACTATTACATGAGGTGGAAAACAGCTGTGATTAAGAGAAAAGAAGAATGCCACAGGCAGAAAGTGTCTCGTTCTACAATCCTGCTTGGAAAGAACAGAGGAACATGAAAAGCAAAAACATAGGTCAGCCTCAGGCCAGAACAGATTAATAGAAGGAAACAATCAATGATCTGAAAAAGCTACGTGCAAAATCAAGCCACATGCTCACTGAGTTACAGATTTATAGCCAAATCCAGATCTTAAATTTGCCTCTAAAATGGACAAATGATGAAGGGCAACAAGTCTTTTCTAAAGGCAAGAACAGCTCACCTACTATTCTTTCTTAATAATGGAGGAAAGAGAGACATCTAGCTGCTAAAACGAAATTAGCAAGATACACTGAAAACAGGACCCCAGTTTAACAGCAGCAGCACCCTAACGGGCCCTTGAACCTTGAACAGTGCTGGTGCCACAGTTTGTGTGGGGTGCAAACTGGGCAGGCACAACGCCATCTGCAAAAGCAGCGGCTTATGCAAGAGTGCCTGCGTCAAAAGCCAATGGATTTTCACCAGGGAAGATAAATAAAGGTAAGGGATTGCTCGTCTCTGAACTGGAACAGTGTGGCTTTCAGTCCGAAAACTAAAAGAAAGATTGCCTTCATTCATATGAATGATGATAGCCAGCAATCTAGTTGAAGAGAGGATGAAGAAAACATTTTTTATATTGCAGAGAATTTGACTGGTCTGTGGAGAGAGATAAGAAGAACCTGGTCAGCAGAGCACCTGAACACCAAGAAACGTGGGGAGTTTTGCTCAGTATGGGATACAGAAGTTAGGCAGGGAACAATAGGGAATGATTAATCACGTCTCTGACAATTAAACTAGATATTTAAAGCACTCATAAACAGGATCCAATGGGATTTCCTCCTGAGCCACGGGCTTCCCTTTTTGCGTAAAGTAGTATTTCTTCCTGTCTCCACAAAGGTGTTGATCAGAGGCTGCATTTTCACTTAGGTCTCCCTCAACAAAACACAGCAACAAAATGCTGAAGAGGAGACGGGTAGGGCACCTTCACCGCCGTCCAGCTGCATGTGTCTGCGGAGGGAAGGAGGAGAGTGCAGTACTTGCATTCATACAAAAATATCCTTCCCTTTCACGCCCGATACATCAAATACACCCAGGAAATCTAGCTATACTGTTTTATTTTTCACATATGCAAGAGTTTTGTATAGTATCAGCTAATGCTACAGTTTAATCTGTCGGATTTCCATCAGAGTGTCCTTGTCTCCGTCACTGATATGGTTTGCTCCATGACCTTGATTACAGATGCTTCTTAGGTGTACACAGTTTTTGAGATCTTCATAAGAAATGATCCCGATCTGAATGCTAGGATTCAAGTCAACAATTTACTGTTACACAGAATGTAAGTTAGCATTCTCCAAAGAAATAAATATGCATCATGTACAGAACATCTCCTACTTCTATCTATTTAAGGGATAGAATAGATCCGTGAATGAACTATTACATACAAGCATTGAGCATTTTAGTAGAATAGCTTTTCTCTGAAGCTGAAATGATGCACTTTCATTGTCTACTTTAAAATCAGTACACTGACAAATTAACAGGTACAAAACACAAAAAAATTCACACTAATCACCAGTGTCCTACCACAATATCTCACATTTGCACATGCAACTGATGTTGTAGAGGAATTTTAGCATTTTACTAACTGATACGAAACCAGTCACAAAACTGATAAAAATTATCCTACATTTCCACATATGGAGAGATGTTACCAGCTGCACATTGCGTACCGGCGATGCTCGCTTTTGTTTAAATTGCATAATTCATAAACAGCACTATTCTTTTGCCACACCTGAAATGCTTGCTGTAAAGCCTACCACCTACATGTTCAAGAAGGACTACAGAAAGATACTGAAGTTACTTTCTGCTGTTTAGTTTCCCCCTTAATATCTACTTATCTAATGACATGCCTGTCAGTGAAATGACCTGGCTCAGTGAGGCCTATTCAGCACTGAAGCTGTGATGTGCCAACCAAAACTGCCTTAAAAACCCCCAGAAGTGCCATCACTATCATCCATTGCTTGCAGTATCAAATGCCATGAGCGTCCATTCAATAACCAGGGCATGCAAAATGATCCTCTTCGCAAACAAGTCACGGAAAGTGTCACATGGATATCTTGTGGAAAAATCCCAGTTTGCATAATAGTGGGAAAAAGTGTTCTCTGATCAACAATATTTGTAAAGCTTGTCAGCTTTGATTAGATGATGGAAGTGTGTTTAGATCAGTTACCCAACAAGAAAGATCCTAACAACAGGCTGTGAAGATCTAAAGAGTATATTTGTTATTTTTTCTTTAATAAAAATTGTCTCTTTGCAGCAGTGGATATTCCAAAGCCCCAGGCTCCAAACTGCTTTTTACAGATCTGAAGCTACCTCTGAATTAAGGAAATCAGCTTTAGTACCTCACAGGTTTAGTACCGCTTTAAGTACCTCACAGATTTACTATTCCACCCACCTGTTCAACAAACTGCTGGAAGTAGGTAGATGTTTGTGACCTTTTCCGATGTTTAGAATATCTGTTGTTTACAATGTCTCTATTCAATAATGACTTGAAAGGATTTTCCACATATGATGTATATTGGCATTGGTACAAGCATCAGCATTGCAGTCTCAATCCACATCTTGGTTTCATCAGTTATGGTACATTGTGCTAGGTACACCTAAGCACTCCTGATTGTCAGGCTTGGCCAACTCAATAAACTTTTGCCTTCTAAGTTAAAAAAAAAAAAAAAAAAAAACACAAAACCCAAACAATTAAGGTTCCTAAAAACCTGTTTGGTTGTCTCTAGTAATTAGGTAGCATGTGAGGAGGGGTTTTCAAGGATCAAAACTTTAGACATTATGTGTCTAGGTAGTTCCCACTGCACACTTAAGGCCAAACAGCCCCTCAGCCTGAGAAGTTTACAGGGAATGAGAGTGTGGGCCTGAGTACACGGGAGGAGGAGAGAAGGAGGGAAGAGACCACCGAGCTCCTCTTGTGCCAGCAGCAACAAAAAACTTCACAAGTGGTGTTCCCCAGGGCACAGCAGTACTGGGGCCGGTTCTCTTTATTATCTTCATCAATGATCTGGACGAGGGGATTGAGTGCACCCTCACTGAGTTTGCAGATGAAACCAAGTCGGGAGGGAAGGGTGATTTGCTTGAGGCTAGGAAGGCTCTGCAGAGGGATCTGGACAGGCTGGATCATTGGGCTGAGGCCAACTGTATGAGATTCAACAAGGCCAAGTGCTGGGTCCTGCGCTTCAGTCACAACAACCCCATGCAATGCTACAGGCTTGGGGAAGAGTGGCTGGAAAGCTGCCCGGCAGAGAAGTACCTGGGGGTGCTCGTTGACAGCCGGCTAAATATGAGCCAGCAGTGTGCCCAGGTGGCCAAGAAGGCCAACGGCATCCTGGCCTGTATCAGAAACAGCGTGGCCAGCGGGAGCAGGGAAGCATTTGTCCCCCTGTGCTCGGCACTGGTGAGGCCGCACCTTGAGTACTGTGTTCAGTTTTGGGCCCCTCACTACAGGAAAGACATGGAGGTGCTGGAGTGTGTCCAGAGAAGGGTAACGAAGCTGGTGAGGGGCCTGGANGCAGGGGAGGTTTAGATTGGATATTAGGAAAAATATCTTGACTGAAAGGGTTGTCAGACATTGGAACAGGCTGCCCAGGGAAGTGGTGGAATCACCATCCCTGGAGGTATTTCAAAAAAGCATGTAGACCAGGCAGTCCAGGACATGGTTCATTAGGCATGGTTGATGGTTGGACTCGATGATCTTAAAGGTCTTTTCCAACCTAAATGATTCTATGATTCCACGATAACTTCCTACACTTTGAACCAGCACTGTAAAGGAGAGGCTGCCACAAAACACAGCATTCGACATATGAAATGAAATACGAAAAATTCATTAAAAGAAGGTGGCACTGCGGTCTTACAACAATAGTTAAAATAATCTTAGTTGTTTCAACTGAAATTCCTATCAGCAAAATAATGTACAACCAGTAATTGATTTAACCATGTAACTCCCCTCTGAACAAGGCTAAACATTGGTTTCAAATGGCTTGTAATTTAAGGATGCACATAGTTCAAATGAGTCAAATAAAGCCCATGTAAAATATCTGGAAATGCAAAAAGCATTTTGTCCACTGTGAAGGACAATTCTCTCTCTTCTACACAGTTCTACTATAGATTGAAAGCTATGGTCAAGTGTAGAGCAAAGTATACATTAAGAAACAAAAAACAGCTTGAAAATTAATAAAATGCCAAAGACTACAAAAAATATCAATGACAGAGCAAAACTAGAACTCAAGAACTTTTCACTCCTCGATCCTGTGGCTGCAAAACACAGTTCATTCTGTCTCCAGACATAAGTTGCATTTCCTTACCTCAAGCAGAAAATAAGAATAAATCGGAGCTGGGGGAAAAAAAAATTTAGAGAGGTAACTTGCCTAAGAGAGTTAAATGAGATGACTCTGGTCTATTTTCCTTTGTTATTCCATGCCTAATGAAGTGTCTGGGCAGTTGGAACAGCTCCTGCAGCATGATCTGATTGTTGTAGTTGCCTGTTTGTTTGCTGTGAGTTATTGTTTTATTTGGCTTTCATTTCTGAGCTGTTTCCCTGGTCTGTTGGGCAGACGGATGCTGCTGGATTGTGTTTATGAGCCTGTAAATGATTGGGGAGCTGTTGCTCTAACATAAGAGATTATGAAAGAGAGAGAGGGGTTGTGCTGTCCTAGGAAGAGCACAGACTGCTGCAGCATATGATGGTCTTTCTGTGTCCAAAACATAAGGCAACATTTGAATGCACAACAAAGTGTGGATTTTTCTTCTAAAAGCAAACTAGTTGGTCACTGAAGTGAACTCTTACATATTACCCAACGTCCTTCATATCAAATAGCATGTTGAAGGATTCAGCACGGTGTCATGTCAATACCTCCAACAGGGGCTTCTTGCAAGCACTTAGATCTGCTTGTGAAACATATGATAAAGGCATCTTATCTTCACAACTGTAGCTTTTGGCTTTCTACTTAAGTTATAATCAATATTTTTGTTTATGCCAGACTATGACATCAATCACCTAACATCATGCTGAATAAATCAAATCTTTTGAAATGAAATTCTCATGCTTCACTGCATGTAAGAAAAGAATATTTTGTGAGAGTCCAGTACAAATCAGTCAAATACTTTCTGGACTGCAGAAGACATGCATTATTTTAGAAAAATTACTTGTCACTTCTGGAAGAATTTGGACTTTTTAGTTTCAGTTTCTTATTTCCTTAATAATTTTAAAGCCAGATAGCATACAGTGTAATAGATACTAACAAAATATTCTCAAAGCTAAGGAAGGGAGCAGGGGGAAACTGAGGGGGAGGAGAAGGGTTGCGTGTGTTTTACAAAAAAGGAATTGCAAATGCCAGATCACAAATTTGGCACATAAACCTCGAAATCTCATTGTTCACCCAAGCTCTCCCTTAGAAGGTAGCTTCTGCCCTTTGCTGAGGGAATTCAAAATCTATAATAATACTGAGGACTAAAAGATGGCCCTTTTAGTTCCCCTAACATTAGGTATTATTAATGAGTGCCTTTTGTGATTCTTTTGCACAAGGGCACTACAACAAATTCCAGTTCATTATTACTCAAAGGATTTTCACATCATTTAAGGAATCCTGAGAGCTCAAGGATTTTCCTAAGAAATCTCTTTCCCAGGAAACATTTCATCCCAACAGTCCTTTTGAATAGGAAGGCAATATGAAATATGTTTTCTTGCAATGGTAGGGTTTATGCTTCTGTGCTTTTTAGGTAAAACACAGCAAAGAAAAACAAACAGATCAGCAGCAGAAACTATGTCATTATACAGAGGTCTTTAGGCACCACATTCCAGAACGTTCAGTCATCACCTACTATACTGGCGGTAACTGTGCTATTTCTTGGGTGATTTACAGTCTAACATTAAAGTTCCTCAAGAGCCTAGCCTTGTGCTTCTGTGTACACTGGGTCAAAGTAGTTGAAAATATGACGTAACAAATAGTGACAAGGTTTATATCACAATTTCCTTCCTCAACTTCTATGAATAAAGCATTACTGCTTTAGCATGTAAAGGCAAGTAGAGAGCCAGGGATCCTTGAATACACACCTCAGTAACCCCTTGGTCAAATCCTCCCTTTCCTACAGTGGCAATCTCACACAGCATCACTCAGTTATTTGGACAGTTACTCACTCCTGTCAGCTAAGTGCTGGGAAAAGAAAAAAACTATTCATGTGCAACAAAGAGCATCAACATACTGATAGCCAGCTGACTCAGTCTCTCCGAAAAGCTTCCCAACCTCACTTGTAGGCATGACAAAAGAAGGAATTCCAGCTCTGATCTCCACTGGAGAACCTCTGAGGTTTTAAACACAATTGCTCAGCTCTGCTGCCTCCCCGAATAAAACATTTCATTTAGTATTCCTGTTTGAGCCTGCAGCCATACTATCTGCATCATGTGGTCAAAAATACTGAAACCAGCTGCAAGGCCTAAGTGAATGAGCCTGTGTTATACTTGGTCTTGGTCCATTCCCTCCCACAGAACCCTTGGTCTAGGGAACAAGTCAGTATCCTCTGTGGGGCCAAGCACCATTAAGAGTTAAGACTAAAATGCACCTGCAAATTCAGTTGGATGGGCTAGCTATAGTATTAGCCCCTTCCATCAATAAATTCTGCTTCTGCAAATGATATTTCAGGCAGTCACTGGGAGATGGGTGACACAGTTGGTTTCACTGGCACAGCGCAAAAGGTTTTATTTGTCAGCAAATGGGTTTCATGATCCATCATTAACACTTGATTGATTGGCCCAGCACTTTGGCAGAATAATTTTTTATCACACTCTTCTACAGCAAAATGTATTTCAGGAACTATCTTACTCACTGATTCGCTGGCAGAGGCTCTATTGGCATAAGGCAGAATGTTTCCTTGCATTCTTTGCTGGTCAGTGTGAGAGTGTGTAGTAGATAACATGAGGGACTACGTTATGGCTTTGCACATTACATCTGTTTTTGTTATGATCAGATCTGTCCCTCCTCTTACTACAACAAAAACAAGTCTCGCATCATTTTCTCATTCATCTAACATACTCCAGATCCTCAGACATAAAAAAATAAACAAGCAAAAGAAATGCCCAACCCAAGCAACCATTTTATATCCCAAATTTTATATATTCACCTTTACAAATTTTCCATATTTCTTTGTGCAATAAATAAATTCAATCAGAAGAAAAATACACTAACTCACTGTGACAGATTGGACTCCATCTGTCAAGATTTCATGTTTGATATAGACTGGAAATTGTAGATAAAGGGGAAATATTCAGGTACTGTTCTTTCAATGAATGTCCCAGAGGGAGATGAAGAGAATGATAAATTGGTTATGGTTACACCCTGAGCCAAGCCATTGGAAGCCTAATTAGAATCCAAAAGGATTGCAGCCAGGAAAGACAGATGCTGGAGAGAAGAGTAGTGGGGGGAAAAGGATATTAGTTTCAACTGGGACAGAACAAATATACAAATGACCTTAACTGTTAGCCAGGAAAGAATATACTTTGTCAGCTTGGTTACAGAAGGGGTTCCTGTATGTGCAATAAAGAATATTATGGCAATAGCTTAAGAAAAATAAGAGGAAGTTTGCTTAGAAAATATTCAAGTAAGGGAGGAGTATCCACCAACTCAGAACATTAGCATGAAAATTAGAAATCTGGAAGACTTGCTTTATGACAGCCTCCTGCATGACTTTAACCAATTAATTTAATTTCCCTGAGTTTCCACAGGTGTGCTAAGAGGCTGCAATGTGCTCTTCTGGGACAAAACACGTATACTAGCATGGGAAATGTCCAAATACTAACAGGGACTACAAACATTTGGAGATAAACTGTGGCTTTTGCACTAAGAAGAAGAAAATATCTTCAGGTGAGAGCACAGGAACAAATATTAATTTCACCTAATCAAGACAAAACAAAGTACCTGACAAAGAATATTTATGCAAATTCACTCCAACTTACTGCAAAGAGTCCAGTGACTAAAATTGACAGGCCAGCAGAGCTAACAGAGGGCACTTTGCTCCTCGGGGACTAGGAGGTGACCCTCTGACAGACGGCAATGCTGACAAGAGATAGAGGGCAAAACCAACTGATGGGTTGAGCTGACCGCTTGCACTTTGAGCTGTACAGTGAATGAATACAAGATTGGATTTTATTCACATGAAGCTGCTTCTCCGTTAGAAGCTCAGTAAACGCCAGGACTGCAGGAGGAATCAAACATGAGAGAAAGAGAGGGAAGTTCAGAGAAGCTCTTCAATATCTTGATGCCGATTTTCTCAGAGCTAGGATGGTGTCACTCTGGCTCAAACAAGAAAACCTGCATAGATAACATCTAGCTTTCCCGTTAAGTAGTATCCACCGCCCCCCC
>VYZV01037038.1:46979-62960 GCA_013401275.1 Pandion haliaetus | reverse complement strand
GGACTGTCTCCCGTGGGAGGGACCCCACGGTGGAGCAGGGGACGAGTGAGGAATCTTGCCCCTGAGGAAAGGAGTGGCAGAGACGATGTGTGGCGAGCTGACTCAACCCCCATCCCCTGTTCCCCTGCACCGCCAGGGGGAGGAGGTAGAAAGCACCGGGAATGGAGTTGAGCCAGGAAGGCGGGAGGGGTGGGGGGAGGTGTTCTGATGTTTGGTTTTTCCCTTCCTAATACCCTTGTGTTTTGTTTTTGATTTGATTTGTAGTAAATTAAATGGATTTTGTTCCTTCCCCAAGTTGAGCCTGTCTTTTGCCCATGACCATAAGTGGGGAGCGATCCCTCCCAGTCCTTGTCTCGACCCACGAGCCTGCCTTTGTATTTTCTCCTCATCCCAACGTGGCCAGGGGCGGGGGTGGGGGGTGAGCGAGCGACTTCGTGGTGCTTTGTTACCGACTGAGCTGAAACCAGGACAACGATTCACATGTGACAATACAGATGTCAGTTTCCTTCAAGTACTGTGAACAGCTGGGTATCTTTCCAATTGAAGTTGAAGTATAGTGGAATGAATGCTTTTAACTATAAACAATAGTCAAAAAAATTCAACAAGAAGAAAGCAAACCAGCTCAGCCTCAGACTGACTATGAACAGTTATTGATCATCCAAGTGGTTTCTTGTTATTGAAACCTCAGTTGCTCATTCACTTTAAACTATCCTTTTATGGCAGGCTGGCTTCCTAACCAATGCAAACATTGTGACACTACTTTACCAATTTGGAATGAGTTTCAACCAACTTATGACTTTTATTCCCTACTACTTAAGAAAACTACAATAAAGATTTGGAAGAAATACAGAAAAAAAAGTGTTTGGAGAAATTAAGAATAGTCTTGGTAAAGAGGAAGCCTAGATGCATTCTGGTGTCTGAAAGGTGTGCATGAACTGCATCTGAGCGTTTGAATTACCTTTGAAATGTCTTTATTAACTGAAGAAAACTACATGTGGCCAGTGGGCAAGCTTTCTTTCCAAGCATATCAACAGATTGTATAAATTAAAGTATATCACCCTAAAATATTTCCTTTTTGTATACATAATATTATATCCCAGAAGATGCTTAGCACTAGTTGAACTGTGTGTGCAAACGACTGGTTTGGAATGTACAGGCAGCTGCCTTGGGGAGATCACCCTGATATCTGATCCTTGACATACAGGGGCTTGGTAAGTGCATCCCAAGACTAAAGTGAAAGATCTGTATGTAGCAGGAAGAAATGTTTGTGCTTGCTACTGTAGATCTTGCTAAAATACAAATTGGTACAGCCAAATTAAGGTACCTAAGTGATAATGGCTGTTAACAATAACTGCTTGAGAGATCTTATGGGTACCTTCTGCATAGCTGGAAGATAGTTTTAAAGATACCTGCCCATACTAGTCTTTTGTGTTCCACTCACCTTTTCTTTTTTTTTTTTTTTTTTTTTTGTTTGTTTGTTTGCTTGTTTGTTTTTTTATTTTTGTTTTTGATTTTCCTGTTCAGCAAGATAGCTGAGATAATCCAGTGGCTCATTGCTGGGAAGAAAGGTGGTGACATTGTTTAATCTCCTACCTATACTCTTCTTCTGGTGTATCATACAGCTGAATCAGCTTGTTGATTTTTAAGCTGACAAAAAAATTACTCATTCCTTTTTGCTTTTGCCTTACTTGGATTAGCTTCCTGCCAGATCAGTGAATGCATTACTTTCTTCCAGGCAGACAAACAGCAGTGCTAGTTAAGAGAATTTGTGTGAGAACACAGCCTGGAAGAGAGAAGGCAGTAGAAGGGCATCCAGCTCTTGAGGAGCAGCAAACCACTAAATCTCTCACTTCTTTTCCCAAGAGGGGTTGTTACTTTGCTCACATCAGTGATCTGTTTTGCAATTCAACCTCAAAGAGACAAATAGATGAAACTAAAGCAATATGTGTAACAGTGTTGGAAATGGATGGCTTGGTTTAGAGATCTCCTAAGACAGCTTTGTGCTGAGAAAAGGTACATGAAACTTACAATTAGGTTAGATATTACAATTAAAAAGAAAGTGTTTAGACAGAGTGAAAATGCTGATCAGAAAGCAGTGGGCCTTCTTTCTGAGAGCTTTAGCAGTTTAGAATTCTGTAGTTCTCTTTTATAGCCAGCTTGGAACATTTGAATTTTTTGGTGTAAGTTACGTAGGTTTGTCTCTAAAACTTACCAAAAATAGAAAAATAATAGAGTGTAGGGAAATTTCTGGAAACTGAGGAAAGGTCTGTGTTTGTAGTTTTCCACTGTGTCTCAACCCATTTTCTATGGATAAATGCTTAATTGCAATGGAAGTTGTGTCAAAAAATTCTTTTACTCAGTCTGAGAAAAGAACATTAACAATATAACTCATTGCACACAATTTCAGTATTAATCACAATTTGAAAAGCTAAAAAGCCAATGGGAAAATCTAGTTGAAAAACTGACACCACACAAGGAGCATCTACAGCTTTAGTGACTTTTCTATATCTGAAATCTATGTGTAGGGCTTTTAGCTAGCTGCAGGTGATGAAATTAAAGTACGCTAAAGAGGACACAGTAGTGAAATACCATGGTTGCTTTGTGGAAGAAAAAAATAGATTTTTCTTCTCTTCAAACTTTACTCCCTGCAATTTAAAAATAAGAATGTATTTCATTAAATGTTCTGAAACAGATTCTTTTAATATATTTGTTGATGCTCTAAATGTCCTTTTAGGACACCAAATAACAATTGTCAGTTAGTTGGTTTTTGGATTTGTTTTAAAATGAAAACTCTGTCGGTTCATTAACGTTGAAACTCAGTGAGAATATGATGATGTTGTAAATCAGAAGTTATTCTGAAACAGCTGGAAAAAGCCAATTGCTCACATTTCTTTTGATATTTTCAGTCTTATATTTGAAGTAATTTTAAAGCAAAAGTAATATTGAAAACCAATTAATTTTAAATACTATATTTCAAAAAATCTTTAGTTTTTTAGAAATATATTTTGTAGATTTTTACTTTTTATTCTTCTGTAATAATGCGATTTTGATACATTGACATGTAAAAAACTTTATCAGTCAGGAAAATCATTTACAGCCTGTCCCTAGTTTATGCATGTAGTTTTCTTCACTCAGTTTTGCTACTGCAGCTGGAGAGTAGAAACGGTAGTCATCAGGGACAGGCTTTACGGCAACTTTGTGCAACATTTCATTCCTTTTTTATCATAGTTGGCACCTATAGATGTTTTATATTCCTGAATCTTATCCCAAAGCATAATGTTGCAATACAAATTTTGCAACTTTTTTACTAACTTTTTTACCTTCCTTAACAATAATCTGTTCTTCCTACTATGACTATAGCAGTCTCAAGAATTAGTACAGAGAAGACTTTATCTGAAAATGTTTCATTCTTAGCACTGAGCTTATAAAGAGAAAAGTGGTTTTGTTAAGCAGACTGACAACCTCTCAAATAAATTATTCATAAAAGCAGCACATTCAATCTCTTAAAAATCAATCTCTTAAAAAATCAACAAAAATGTTTAGCATGTTTTGATCATAAGCAGTAGTGATGAGGAAGTCTTCTTACCTTTGCTCAACCTTCTTGTTTTGCAGAAGCAATCCCTTTTTCTTGCTGTTCTTCTGTTTTTTATATTTGTGGTCTTGAGCGCTCATGAATAAAACAGTTGTAATGATTTTCACCTGTGGAAAGATAACTTTTTAAAACTTTCTCCTCTTTAATCTCTACTCTAATGACTCTGTCAATGTTATGTGAGAGAATCTGAAAAAAAAAAAGGTAGGCCATTTTGTGTCAGTAGCAAACCACAATCTTAGTCTGTGTTCCCAGACAGCTAGGAAGGAAGGAAGAAATAAGATAAATCACAATATTTCCAGATTCTCTGAAAGAAGTATCACTGTATCTTATACATGGTTAACTACAGTCTCAGAAAAAGCGTGGAACTGATCTGCGGTGCAGAGCTGAGGTACACAGTATTAGTTTAACTGTCATTCAGTGTATAGTTTCCTCTGTCTTTAAAAGGAGATTTTGTACCATGAATAAGTGTGCAATTAAAGCAAAGGACATCTTCAACTAGATCAGGTTGCTCAGAGCCCCATCCAACCTGACCTTGAATGTTTTCAGGGATGGGGCATCTACCACTTCCCTGGGCAACTTGTTCCAGTGTTTCACCAGCCTCATTGTAAAGAACTTCTTCCTTACATCTAGTCTAAATCTACCCTCTTTTAGTTTCAAACCATTACCCCTTGTCCCATCATAACAGGCCCTACTAAAAAGTTTTTCCCCATCTCTCTTATAAGCCCCCCTTTAAATACTGAAAGGCTGCAATAATGTCTCCCTGGAGCCTTTTGTTCTCTAGACTTAACCCAAACTCCCTTAGCCTCTCCTCATAGGAGAGCTGTTCCATCCCTATGATCATCTTCATGGCACTCCTCTGGACCAGCTCCAACAGGTCGATGTCTTTCTTGTGCTGAGGACTCCAGAGCTGGATGCAGGACTCCAGGTAGGGTCTCATGAGAGTGGAGTAGAGTGGCAGAATCCCCTCCCTTGACCTTGCAGGACATGCTTTTTTTGATGCAGCCCAGGATGCGGCTGGCCATGCCCCAGGCTTCTAATCTGCTCTGAGGAGTGGCATAAATATATGAATAAACCCCAAATCAGATTCTTCTCTTCGGCATCCCTGTTGATTTTAAAATGTAAAATACATAACCAGGCTGTATTAGAGCAATGATTTATTTAGCTGAATATCCCATCTGTGTCACAGGCCTATAACATCAGCTTACCTATTTTTTTATACCAGTCAACTGGACACTGACAACCAGACATCAAGTCTGAGCACTTATTCTAATGATTAAACAGAAGAGATGCTGATAGCCATGATTTGATTTGTATGAACGAGTACTCTCCCAGAAAACATCTCTGAATGGTTTTGGGTTACACCAAAAGATATTGACTGTTGCCAGCAGGCATTCCCCTTTGAGAAGAGAATTTTGTTGTCTGGATGCAAACCAATACAACCTACTAGCTTCAGGGCTGAAAATGTATTTTACTAGTCATGACCTTTGTGTTCATAGCCCATGGCTTCATTCAATTACCTTCAGACCACATGAAAACTCCTGACATCAAATACATGCTGGGGGAATGAGTTGCTCTACTGCTTACCTGTGCATTATGTTTCTGAACTGTGCACAGTATTCAAGAGTTGGTTAGGCCAAGACTTTATACAGTAGTACATAGAAATAGCTGCATATATGTTCTGATCTTTACTGTTTTGTTAAAAATCTCGAATTTTTTTAATGCTAGTAGATATCAAGTTCACATGCTCACAAACTCTCTAAGATAACTCTAAGAGGTAGCAATGTGTTACATTCATCACTGTGTATCTAAAGTTTGCATTGGTCTTGTTCATCACTGTATTTATTTACATTGAATTTCATATAATGTTTTCTTGACTAGTTTTTAGAGATGGCAAGATTGTTGTGTAAATTTTGCAGTTGGTTTTAGCTTTTACTCTGATAGATGACTTCAATTTTCTCATTACTCTTACATTTGTAAGATGAATAGAACACCTGCTAGGATACCTGTTAAGTCTCTTCTGATGTCTGTCACATCCCAAAGTTAGAGCAACTCAGGTTTGTGGATTTCTTTTGTCAGAATTAAGGTGAAATGACACCAGGGGAGTTCCAACAACAATTAACATTTTTTCAACCTAGGTAACCTTGCCCAAGTACAAGTGAACTTATCAATATGAACCTTGCATCATGTCATTAAGCCACTGTTTGAAAAGAGAAGGGAGGTGTAGGTGTAGAAAAAGAATTGGAAAAAGGAACATGAAACTGTGTCAGAAGGGGATCCCTCCCGTTGAGTCACGAGGTTCAGAGCAGACCCCCTTGCTTTCTGGACTCCTTCTCAAAGAGGAGCTCAGGGGCAGCTAGATCTACTCCTAGTCTCAGACCTGGTCAACGGTTTATGTTTCAAAGGATGAGGTGTAGGGACTGTGGAAAAGAGAGAGGAAAAAGAGAGAGAAAGAAAGAAAGACAGAAAGAAAAGAAAAAGAGAGAAGAAAAGGGTTTCACCAGTCCTGGGTCCAGCACTGGTCCAGCCAGCGTAGAGATCCAGTTCTGGAGGGCGCGTGCCAAGCACTCGTTCTTCCTTTTTTTATAGTGTGTTAGTTGGTGGTCTCGACATGCGCAGTTCACATTCCTGGGGTTCTCTGGAATCGGTCAGTGAGCTTGGGGAGGGTGGGGTGGCATTGGGGAGTTGCCTCTCTTTCTCTGCTGGCATGACCGCTTAAGATAAAAACACAGTCCCATCCTCTGAGGGGCCCCCTCCTCTGGGTGTGTATGCTGTGCTCCTTCTCATGGTCATTTTAGATAAAGAATTGTGGCTTTGGAGAAGTGCGGTCCCACCCTCCGTGGGGCCCTCTCCTCCGGCCACAATGTCCTGTTCACACAATGCAGCGTTTTTACAGAGGCATCTTTTCCACCAAAGTTCTTTAATGAATGTTTGAGACATTAACTATAATTTGTCAGACCATCACAATGTCCCTCTTCTGTGCAAGAAACTAACAATTTCTTGGTTTCTGCTTTGTATCTTTTGACCTCTTATTAATATGTGAAAGAACATTTTCTCTTAACTCTTAGCAGCTTAGTTTTGTTTTGTTTTCTTGTCTTTTTTTTTAAATGAAGAGGTGAGGAGTTTTTTTAAAAGATTCAAATATCAAGCTGAGTTTACTTTGGACTCTGAGTCCTCTCTGGAACTAGGTTCATGAAGCATACCATCCAGTCTGCCAAGTTTGGCTGGCTGAT
The DNA here is from genome assembly GCA_013401275.1 of Pandion haliaetus. NCBI lineage: Eukaryota > Metazoa > Chordata > Aves > Accipitriformes > Pandionidae > Pandion > Pandion haliaetus. The sequence goes on along the minus strand of VYZV01037038.1, from coordinate 56,138 downwards.
GGAAAGGGTAGGGAGGGAAGAGTAAGCTATGCAATACTCTGCGCAGCTTCCATAGCTGTAAGATCTGAGAAACATCATATCATAGAATGAATAAAATAGTGGGGGAAAAGAAATAGAGAGTTAGGTTCTTGAAGGTTCTTATAGAGAGTAAGTTTAGGTTTTCTTCCATGCTAAACAGAAGAACCTTATAAACATTGGCTCTGATTAGAGTTTCCAAATAAAAACTTGCAACTGTGTGTAAAGAAATCATGCATATTTATTTTTCTAAAGTTGTTTCACTGCAAATCAAGAGCTGCCTGAACAGTATGTCTTATTCTAATAGGTGGCTCTACCTGTTCAGTATTACTGTGAACATAAAAGCATAGTGTAGTTCATAGCCCAGTATAATCTGTTCAACAATGTCAATAATTTCTCCAGTGACATTAGAGGTTGATTAAAAATGGCTCAAATGAACAAAGCAAAACAAAATAAAAATCCTTGATAATAATGTATTTAATGAAAAAAAAAGGAAAAAAAAAACCAAAACAATTTATTTAGGAATAAATAAATTACACTCTGCATGAGCTGAGACCTCTCAAGCCTGCACACAGAGTAGAAGGAGGAGAGAAAATACTAGTAATTGAAAAGGATTGAGTTATGGGCCCCTTGATAAAACTCAAGTTGATAGGACCAGATGATACACATTTGGGGGACTGGGGTGCTGAGAGTGCTGCCTGATATAATTTTGATGTGGTTCACTGTTACGGGTTTGTGTGGCGCGGTTTTCCTTGGTGGCAGGGGAGGGGGGCTGCAGAGGCGGCCCCTTTAAGAAGTTGCTGGAAGAATTCGCTGCCCCAAAATGTCGGACCCGCGCGCCAAAATGTCGGACCCGCCTCTAGGCGGGGAGTGACGGTGGTAGCGCCTCTGGGAAACATATTTAAGAAGGGGAACCGGTAGAGTGGGGGGGGGAAACCTGAGAGGAACATCGCTGCCGACACTGGAATCATGGAAGTGGAGGGGGAGGAGGAGGAGCCTGAGGAGGCTGATGGCCCTGCAGCCCAGGGGGGTGAACGGTGGAGCGGAAGCTCCCGAAGGTGGCCGTAACCCCATGGTAAAAACCGCGCTGAAGCAGTGTGAGACGGGAGAGCAGCCCGCGGAAAGGACCCGCGCCAGGGGAGTTCGGGAAGAACTGAAGCCCGCGGAAAGGATCCGCACCAGGGAAGTTTGTGAGGAACTGCAGCCCGCGGAAAGGAACCACGTTGGAGCAGGGAATGAGAGAGGAATCTTCCCCCTGAGGAAAGAAGCGGCAACGACGATGTGTGGCGAGCTGACTCAACCCCCATCCCCGATTCCCCTGCGCCGCCGGGGGGAGGAGGTAGACAGCATCGGTAGTGAACTGAGCCGGGAAGGCAGGAGGGGTGGGGGGAGGTTGTTCTGATGTTTGATTGCCCTTCCTAATACCCTTGTGTTTTGTTTCTGTTTTGATTTGTAGTAAATTAAATGGATTTTGTTTCTTCCCCAAGTTGAGCCTGTCTTTTGCCCGTGACCATAAGTGGGGAGTGATCCCTCCCAGTCCTTGTCTCGACCCACAAGCCTGCCTTTGTATTTTCTCCTCATCCCAACGTAGCCAGGCGAGGGGGTGGGGGGTGAGTGAGCGGCTTCGTGGTGCTTTGTTACAGACTGAGCTGACCTGAAACCACGACACTCACATATCAGCTACATATACAAAATAGATAGCGTATATGTACCAAGTGTAGAACATGTTTGGACAACCTAATTGACTTCTGTGATGAAATTATTAGATGAGTGAAAAGTACTGGATGAAATTTATCTTGACTTTAGCAAGGTTTTCCACACTGTCTCTCATAGCACCTTTGAGTTCAAAAAGGACATCATCCCTGGTGGAACGGTCTGCTAGATAAGTAAAAAACTTGATGAATTCTAAGGCTCAGAGGATAGCTGTTAAGTGATTGTACTGTAGCTGGAGCCTGGTTACAGCTGGACATCCTCAAGGGTCTGTCTGTGGGTCCTATCTTTATAGGTACCTTTCTGACTGACCTGGTGAAGGAGGTGGAATAAACCCTTTTCAAGTCTGCAAATGACACCAGACTGAGACATTCAATAGATTTGTTAAAAGGCTGGCCTGCCACTGAGGGACCAAGACAGGTCATCAAGAACCTCATGAAATTCAACAATGATAAATATAAAGTCTTGTGTGGGGGATAGACTAATCCCATGCAATGGCACAGGCTGCAGACTGGCTGGTTAGGAAGCAGGTCTGCTGAAAAGGACCTGGTGAACCTAAGGGACATGATTATTTTTCTTTACTCAACACTCATTAGTCTTTATGTGGAATACCATGTGCAGTTCCTCTTCCCCCACCCCGCATAAAAGAAAGATCTTGATAACCTGCAGCAAGTCCAGTAGAGTGCAACAAGGATTTTTGAGGGTTGTAGTATGTACCCTCTGAGGGAACAGGACTTGTTTACCCCACAGAAGGGAAGGCTTATAGGCACCTAACAGCTGTCTTCCTGCACCTATGCTGAGGTTGCTGAGAGGCTGGAGATTGGCTTTTTACTGAGGTATTGAATGGGAGCATAAGAGGTTATGGTCATAAATTGAAACAGGAGAGTTTCCAAATAGATGTAAGGGACAAAAATCACTGTAAGGATAATCAGGCATTAGAAGAGATTGCCTGGAGACAAGCCCTGTTCAGATATATATTTTATGCACATAAATTATATTTAGAAATCTTTAGTGGACTGAGTATTGGTGTGCATTCAACTTTATTGATAGTAGAGTCCACTTTGAATTTAATTAAGACTAATGAATGAAGCAGAAGTTTTTTTACTGGCCTAAATAAGAAGCTAATTTTAGAATGGCATCTTTCCCCAAATAAATTAGTATGTATTCCAGAACTGTACATGCATTCCTGATTTGACTGGGTGGAGGAGATAAGCTATACAGCTGTGACGATCATGTTAAATGCAAGTACCTATCAAGTAGGGAGTATTAATTGGCACAGGGAGAATTAAGCACCAATTCCTTAAATCCTTGGTCTGGAATTATTGCAACATAGATGATTTATTCTTGCAAATCTGTCTTGCTCTGGCTGTACTTGCAGTCTTCTGTATCAACCTCAGGTAACAGCTGCACTCTGGAGATCTAACTTTCAAGTAAAAGAGATGTGATAGACTAGTTCTGAAAGGCAGCAGGGTTTTTAGCCTGAAGGGATCGTAATTGAAAGTGCCTCAAACAAAGTTCTGCTGATGGTTTCAAGCTCTTATTTCATAAATGGTAGAAGTGAAATAATTTACCTACTAATTTCATTTTTTGTTTTGATTTGGAAACCATAGCAATTTTTCCTCTTCCATCCTTTGTCTGCTTTCTTTCTGAGGAAGCTACATGGCTTTCCTGACTTCTTCAGCCCAAATGAAGTTTTAGCCCTAAATGTCCTCAATATCACAGTGTGTGATTTCAGTCTTTTCTTATTTTATGAGAAAATGTAAAACCAATTGTTTTAATTATAAACACAGGGAGAAAGGATAAATAAGTGTATTTGATGGACTTCTTAAGATAACAATTGGTTCAAAATTGGTTTTATATCAGCCTTGGAGATTGCTTCCTAAGATGAAGACAACTAGAATGGTGTCTAACTGTGGATACATTTTTTCAAGCTGTAGCTTGTAGCTGTTAGAATTTCTCTGAGACACTTTGAGGGGACTCAAGAAAAGCAAGAGAAGGAATGAAGCGTATATTCATTGGGCATAATACTTGCTATAGAGATGTTCTCATCTGTGTAGGAAAATAATTGATATTGAAAAATTAAATTTGTCATTTAATTAATTAATACTTCTAAAAAATACTAGACTTAGTCAAACCACAAATCTTACAGAGATTTTCTGAGAAAGGGTAACACTCTTGTCTTATCGTCTCACTCTGTTTTCCAGAATTGAGCCTATACCCAGCATTCTGTTTGTAGTGCTTACATCTGGTTGATGTGGCAAAGTTTGGGTAGCACAGGGGCTACAGTGGTGGCTTCTGTAAGAAGATGCCAGAAGTTGCCCCCATGTCTGACAGAGCCAGTTCTAGCCAGCTCCAAGATGGACCCACAGGCAGCCAAAGCTGAGACCATCAGCAATGGTTGTAGTGCCTCTGTGATAACATATCTAAGAAAGTGTGAAAAAAACCACCATGTAACAGCAGCTGGGAGAGAGGAGTGAGAACATGTGAGAGAAACAACTCTGCAGACACCAAGGTCAGTGAAGAAGGAGGGGGAGGAGGTGTTTCAGGTGCCAGATCAAAGATTATCCTGCAGCCTGTGGTGAAGACCATGGTGTTGCAGGTTGTGCCCCTGTGGCCCATGGAGGTCCACAGTGGAACAGATATCAATCTGCAACCCATGGAGGACCTCATGCCAGAACAGATGAAAGTGCCCTGAAGAAGACTGTGATCTCGTGGAGAGCAGGACCTGTGGTACCGTGGGGGACCCATGCTGGAGGAGTCTGTTCCTGAAGTACTGCACGCTGTGGAAAGGACCCACGTTGGAGCAATTTGTGAAGAACTGTAGTCCATGGGAAGGACGCACATTAGAGAAGTTTGTGAAGGACTGTCTCCCATGGGTGGGACCAACATGAATGAGTTGCAGCAGGGCAAGAGCATGAGGAAGAAGGAGCAACAGCTACAATGTGTTATGTGCTGACCATAGCCCCTATTCCCCATCCCCCTGTGCCGCTTGGGGGAAGGAGGTAGTAAAATTGGAAGTGAAGTTGAGCCTGGGAAGAAGGGATGGCTGTAGGGAAGGTGTTTTAAGATTTGTTCTTATTTCTCATAATCCTACTCTGATTTGAACAGTAATAAATTAAATTAATTTCCTTAAGCTGAGTCTGTTTTGCCTGTGACAGTAATTGCTGAGTGATCTCCCTGTGTTTATCTTGACCCACAAGCCCTTCAACATATTTTTTCTCCCCGTCCAGTTGAGGAGGGGAGTGATAGAGCAGCTTGGTGGGCACCTGATGGCCATCCAAAGTCAACCCACAACAATACTCAACGACCTTTGATACTGGATGGCTTTTCCTGGAGCTTAAAGAGAGGATGGTATTTTATGATGTGCATTTCTTCCTCAGTCATTTTTATCAGTATTATTAAAATGGCCTCACTTCTATTTAATTTCTAACTACTTTATTCAGTGTCTTGTGAGGTAGTTCTGAAAAATGCATACACATTTTTGTCATTATTTGTTCTATGGAAATCAGACATCAATGATTTTTGACATACTGTCTAATTTTTTTTACAGCTCCTGTGTTTTCTACACCTGACAAGTTAAATAATCTAAATGCAGTGGCTCACAATGTAAAATATTTATGAGATACTTTGCTCTATTATTTAGAGCACTTTAATTTTCTTCCACTTGTGTCCTAAAAAAAGGACAAATTGTTGAAGTGGACTGCTAAAATTGCTGTCCCACATCCCATTCCAATTTATACTTGTGTTGAAGTAAAGTAAACTAAAAACAGCATAGGCTTTACCTGTCTCTGAGAATGGTAATTATTCTTCAAGCTATCATTTGTTGCTTTTGACCAGCTGATCAAAAGCAGGTGATTCTCCTGCTGTATTTAGCATTGCTCCGGCCTCACCCGGAGTACTGTGTGCAGTTCTGGGCCCTACAGTTTAAGAAGGATGTGAAGGTCCTTGAATGCATCCAGGGGAAAGCAACAAAACTGGTGAAGAGGTTGGAAGGCATGTCCTGTGAGGAGTGGCTGAGGACTCCGGGTTTGTCTAGTTTGGAGAGAAGGCAGCTGAGGGGCGACCTCGTTGCTGTCTGCAGCTTCCTGAGGAGGGGAAGTGGAGAGGGAGGTGCTGAACAAGATGTGTGGGAATGGTTCAAAGCTGTGCCAGGGGAGGTTCAAACTGGACATTAGAGAACATTTCTTTAGCGAGAGGGTGGTCAAACACTGGAACAGGCTTCCTGGAGAGGTGGTCAATGCCCCATCCCTGTCAGTGCCTTAAAAAGAGGCATTTGGACCGTGCCCTTCAGAATAAGTTTTACCTTTTGGTCAGTCCTGAAGTGGTCAGGCAGTTGAACTAGATGATCATTGTAGGTCCCTGGAAATACTCTGTTCTATTCTATTCTATTCTATTAGCCACATGAAAAAAGAAAAATCCTTTTTTTCAAAGAAAAATATTTTCTGATTCTGCAGATGAAACAGAAGGTAATTTTTCTGACTAACATCTGATAATGAAGAATCTTTACATTCATCTATAAAAACAAAGACAGGTGTCAGGGACCCTTTTTATGAATGCATTCTCCCAATCCAGCATGAGTTCAGACATTAAGACAATACCTTTTGTTTGTCTTAATATAGTGGAAGCTGAATCTAATTAATATATGATCCTTTATATATTCCTGACCCCAAATTATTTTGTTCCTCCATAATGGCTTTTTAAAAAAATCTTGCAGTGTTCTCACATGCAGTATTGTTTCTGTAATTAGGTGATCAGCAAAGTATCTATTGTCCCAAATATTGTTCTTCACCATTGCTTAAATCTGCAATGAATTAACTGTGTCTAGTTTATTGTCCTCATGTGCTGTGCAGAATATCAGTTTATTTTGTCAGCAGTTCCATAGCTGCCTATGGAACAATGGATTTTTCAGCTTATTGTTATTTAATCTTTTTTTCCTATTTCTGACTGCTTTACATTTAGCTACTTTATTATACTCCTTACATTAACTTTTGCTACAGATACATTTTTTTAGCTTCTCATTAAGGAGAAACCATATTATTTATCCCTCAGACTGAATATTAGGGCTCTAATCTCCTGTTTACGCCATGAACCTGAGAGACTTTTTTTCCTATGGGAGGCTGTGACAGAGACTGATTAAAGCAATTTCAAACATAACTTCTTCAAACAAAGTATTATTTATTCACCCCAAGGGTTCATAACAGATGAAACAAACAAGCAAGAAAATAAAAAATGCCTATGTGCACATTTCCTCTTGCCTAATCTTTGGGGGTTTTGCAAGTTTTGGCAAATCCAGTTCATCCTAGTTGTCTCAAGTTTGTCTCTTAACTGAAGGTACACCAAATAGTTAGAATCCATTCAATGTAATGTTTTTGTTGGTCTTCCTATAAGATTTTAGTATTTTTATTTCCTTCTATTTTTAACTTGAAAGAATAAATCTTGCTCCTTATTTGGTTTCCAAATATTGGGGTGGAGATAATACTCTGAATTACAGCTTTGCCATCATTTTGTCATTGATCCTTGATATTCCTGAAGTGCTTTGTTGATGTCCTTGCTTGTTAGTTGTTAAGCACTTCCTTTAACTTCCCACAAATGGGATGACATTAACAGACACAGTGAACAGCATCAGTCACACTAATACATTAGACTCTGTAACTAGCTAATTCACATACCAAGCATTCACATACAGATGGAAAACACAAAACTGTTGAAATAAGTGCTACCAGAAATCTCAATCACATGTCAAGATGGAGTGTTTTCTTTTTCTGTCTTTTTTTTTTCATAGAAAAGAAAAATCAGACTTTTGTCAGCTAAAGCTATTCATGAAGGTATACAGAATTTATCATGCTCTTTGTCCAAAAAAACCTACTCCACCAAATCTGCTTGTGTTCAAGACAAAAAGTCAAAATGTCAATTTTGCTTTGACATTGTCAATGTTAAAAGAATTAGAAATGTATTTAAGTTCTGCTTTTTCTTTTTTTTCCCCTTCTTTTTTTGTTTTCTATATTTTAAGTTCAGAAAAATAGCTAGAGTAAGCATAAAGCTTTTACAATGAATAAACAAAGTATTTCAATACAGATATTTTTTTCCAGTTCTTGGTTCTACTGGGAGAACTATTCCTCCAATACTTTAATTTGCTTAACAGTTTGTTATAGCTACCAACCTCTGCCAAATTGTTAATATCAATTCTCAGCTGAGAAAAGTACAATATTTTACATTAATTTTCATAAACCGCTGTCATATTTTAAGAAAATTTTTTTCCATCTGCTTAACCATAGAAAATTTCAGAATAAGAAAATAAATCTGCCCTCCAAATCTTTCCGACTTTCTCCCAGTCTACTGTTATCTTTAAAAAGTTCCAATTGTATTTTTTCACTGTTCATGACTATTTATTTTTTGTACTAATAAGTCAATACTGGAAAAAAATACAAACCAACAATAGTCAGCCTTTGGCAATTTCTTAAGAAACTACTTCATGGGAAAAAGGGATATTTTGCAAAAATCTGGCATATATTTTGGAAAATGAAAAATATTATGCATCAGTGCCATAAATTGTTCAAATTTCAAACCAGCTTAGTTTTACAGTTTAGTTTTTTTAGTTTAGGTTTTATTAGCTTAGTAATACTATGTTGGTAATCTGAAATATAGCTAAATCAATGAGCAGGAGTTAAAGCCCAGTTCTGGAGACTAGAATAGGGGAATGTGTACTATGTACTTACTGTTTAACTATTCTGAATAGCATGCCTGAACTTTAATAGCTTTCACTATGTGTAGGGGTAAATTTTTTTCTACAATCAATAAATAATGCAAGGCAAATTTTAATGAGAAATAACATATCTTCTCTACCAACCCCATAGCAGTTAAAGCCTGTTAAGAAAAGAGCCCCAGAATTAAACCTGAGCTATTCTCCTGTGAACTCAATTTTTTTGTTCTTATGGTGAATAAAATTTTAATGCAATACTTCATGCATTGTCAAATCAGAATGGAGGCAAAATGGATGGCCCTGGGGTCTTACTTGACCCTTTCTTTATTTCAGATATACTTGCTATGTCTATGACACTTACGTCTTCTTTAACTTACTTCCTAAACTTTCTTGTATTGATGCTTTGACTATTTTCTCTGGTAGTTTGTCACTGTTCATTTTCAAATTCTTATTTTCCAGTCTTTCTATTCTTAAATGTCTTTTGTACTTAAGTTTTTAAAAATACTGATTTATGAATACGAAGAACTGAAATTTGTATTCTAACTCAGTTGCAACACAATAACGGCTGGCAGTATTTCCCTTTCCTTGATTTTAAACAGTTGTATGTCTGTTAAAAGTGTACCTAGAGAATAGTAAATTGTTATTCACTGTACTATGAACAATTTTTATGTGTTTTTTTCTTGAGATTCCTGAGTATGTCAAGCATGGTGTTGCTCATACACTAAGAGATCTTT
>VYZV01037038.1:17728-45180 GCA_013401275.1 Pandion haliaetus | reverse complement strand
ACCAAATAGTTAAGCACTGAACTATGAGCTTATGAGAATAAAACCAGAATGCACACAATAATTAATTATTTTGAAGGTGTATCTGTTTCTTTACTTCATCACACCTTGTTCCTAACAGGGACAACTGAGTGAGAGAGCTCTCAAGCATACCCAGAAATTAAGCACCTCCATTTTGGTCAAATGTAGGAAAAACTATGGGGGGTGGTGGTGGTGGTGGTGGTGTGGGGGGTGTGGAAGTGTGAAAGGAAAAAGATAAAATAATAATTTGAGTCATACTTTTTATGCTTTTTCAAGTTGATTTGCCATTTCAGTAGTTTTGAAAAAACTAAATGTGAAAAATTGTTATTTTAATGACAGGCAAGAGTCAATATCTTCTTGTATTGCCAAAAAAATGGAATCTTTACAAAATATATTAAAGCCTTATGCCTACATTTTATACCCATTCTACCTTTGCTTTCTGACACAGTTATAATGGTGTTAGTAGAAATACTTACTTGGTGAGAGAGAATGACTGTTATTGCCGAAACCACAGAACTACTGACTTCAGTGAAACAAATTCAACTTTAACTCTGTGTTCTCAATCTTTGTATACTAAGTGTTTTCCAATTTGTCTATGCTAAATATCTCATTTTCTACACTAAATACAGATTGGGTGCTAATTTGCTGGTTAGAGTTACTCTGACAGAGAGAGCATGCACTTTCTAGTTCTGTATTTGTATATATGTTTTTTTTTCCAGCAACATTTCTGTAAATGCCTGCTAAAATACTTTTTTCTATAAAATGAAGATAGGGATCTAAAATGTAAGAAACATACAAAAGAATTTGAAGGGATTTATTAGTCATTGATTCACTAAGTCAAAGTAGTAAAGCACAGTTCCAATGTGACTTGCAGAAAAAAAATACTGTAACCATAATATTTAGTTGGATATTAGACTCCTGTAGGAAAAACGTATTTCAATATTATATTTTAATAGCTTTAACTGTGAGTATCCTTTCGCGTCCACCAAAATGATGAACAGCCGTAAGACTAAAACATCCATGCATGTACTTGCATGTATTTTTTGTTGCCAAATCTATCTAGTCTAGATATTAGTTATGCTACCTTTTGAAATAATCTTTTAAGTCATCAGTACTACAGTTAGCAAGTACTTAAGTAACACATGAAATACTTTTTTTCTGCATGGGTATTCAGCTGATATATTTTTTATATTATTTTCTTATGTGTGCAAACATTAATAGAATTTACTCTTAAGGAGAAAGAGTGAAAACATGTATGCATATCAATTTTCATAGGATGCGCTCAATCTGTTACCTTTATTTTGTAGCATTTGGGAATAGACTTTAGCTATTTATTAGCTGAATTAGCAAGTGTGAGAAATCTTCTGGGAAGTCAAGAATTTGGGTAGCAGAGGGGCAGGTCTAAGAAAAGTGTTGCAGAAATGACCTCAGCTTCTGCTAGACAGCAGGAGCTGATAAGATCACTAGGACCAGGGCCTTCTCTGATTTAGACAATTTTTTTATTATATGCTGCCAGCCTTTGTGGCCTTGGAGGGATGCAAATATTAAGCTTTCCCCATGGTGATTGAGGCAGAGCATTTGACTGGTTACTTTTCTGTCCATATCCTGTCCCTATTTAGAATTAAGTTGCCACCTTTTTTGGCATGACCTGAAAATTTTAGCTAACATACTGTGAAACACATCATCGAATTGAAACGTGATGAATGACTGACAGCATGGGTACTTATAAGATTATTTAAAAGAGAAAAAAACCCTTTTCTACTCAGCACCACAAAATCAGCATTTAAAAGACTGGTTGGCTTATTTTTCAAGGTTCTCACAACTGATATATATGTATGTAATACATGTAAGATTATTTCCTAAGAACTATATGAAGTTATATGTTATAAACCATACATTTTTTGTTCACTATAAATAATATAATATATTTTATATATCATATATACTATATGATTTATTTATGGAGATTGTAGGAGTACAAAGACTAAATAATTTATATTAGCTAGCAAACAACAGCTATTTTTCTTAATAAATGAATAAATGAAGTAATTAAAGTCTTACCAGGAAAAGCTAGCAAACAGTATTAAGCTCTCAGTGCACTTTTCTTACTTTGTAGCAGTTTAGAGATTTTTTGTGACATGGATGATTTTAACCTATTAATGAAACCTCTCTAACTATGCTCTTTTCATTACTTTAAGCTGAATAAAAAATTATCTACATTTGATTTGGCTTGAAAAGTTTTATAAGTTATTTCAGGACTTGCAGACTGTTGTAAAACTTTATTTATTTATTTAAGTAAATTTTTGAAATTGCTAGTATTTGCTGTATGAAATATTTGCCATGTACAGTAGCGTATGCCCTTGACACCATCCACCTTTCCAAAAGTTGAACACCATTTTAGTAAAATATCACCTCAGTATAACAATCTATTCTGTACATTACAAACCAGTGATTACAAATATTCATCTACATTAGTGTTTCTCACAATGTGTTTTGGAGCGGCTGATTTGCCTTTATGTCTTGGTTTTGGCTGGGATAGAGTTAATTTTCTTTCTAGTAGCTGGTATGGTGTTATATTTTGGATTTAGTATAAGAATGCTGATAACACATTGATATTATCAGTTGCTGCAAGTGATGTTTATACTAAGCCAGGGATTTTTCAGCTTCTCATGCGCAGCCAGCAAGAAGGCTGGAGGGGCACAAGAAGCTGGGAGGGGACACAGACAGGGTGGCTGACCCAACTGAACAAAGGGGTATTCCATACCACATGACGTCATGGCCAGTATATAAACTAAGGGGAGCTGTCCTGGGAGGGTTGCTGCTCAGGAACTAACTGGGCGTCAGTCAGTGGGTGGTGAGTAATTGCATTGTGCACCACTTGTTTTATGCATTCCAATACATTTTATTATTACTGTAATTTTATTATTACTGTAATTTTATTATTGTTATTATTATAATTATAAGTTTCTTCTTTTCTGTTCTATTAAACTGTTCTTATCTCAACCCATGAGTTTTACTTGTTTTTTCCTGATTCTCTCCCCCGTCCCACTGCGCAGAGAGGAGTGATGAGTGGCTGCATGGTGCTTAGTTACCAGCTGGGGTTAAAACACAACACTTTACTAGCTCTGTTTCCTTTTAGGAGGATGGACAAGTAAATGCTAACAGAGCTGCACACATATTCAAAATTCATTTTTTATATTAATTAACACAAAAGCACAGTGTTGCTTTCTATCTTGCTTTAAATAGCTTTTCTAACAATTTCAGATAGGTATTTCACTTGTTTGACCATCACGGAACATTTGGCCAACAGTTTCATAGATCTATCTATTATAACTCCATCAACTTTTTTTTGTGAGCATGACGTTATCCATCAATATGTGTATGAAGTTGAGGATTTATTCCAGCTTCACCAGTTGGCATTTATCTAAATTAAATTTCTTCTGCCATTTTCTCTCCCAGTCACTAAGTCTCATACAGTTCTCTGCATTTCTTCACATTTAACTTTTATCTTTATTACTCTTAATAGCTTAATACAATCAGCAGTCTTTGCTCTGTCACTGTTTAGCATATTTTCCGGATCATTTACACAAATGTTGAGACTGGGCTTCAGAGCAGCTCTCAAATAACTTTGTTTTATTTGAAAACTGGCCTGACCTTTGTTTCTGGTTTTATTTAAGCAGTTAGTTACCTCTTAGCCTCTGACAAGGAAAATATCAGTTTGGTATTTCTTTTCCACATGCTTGTAAGTTTCTTATATGTATTCCAGAGGCATTTCTGAAGTATGTTTCTTTTTCCAAGAGTTACGTTAATTCTCCTGTAATATATACTGTGTTTGCCTCTGAGTTCATTAATTCTGTGACTTGAAGTAATTTCTTCTGCTTTGGTAATGATTAATATCTGCAGTTCTGCAGCTGTCCTCAAAACTTTTTTAGACATAGTACAATAATCAACATCATCTTTTCTATTGATGCTGAGAAAATTTTAAGCAAGAAGTTGCTCATAGCAGAGGCACTTTGGCGATTCTTTGTTCTGGGATTTTTTGAAGAAACCCACCTGGTCATTGTGGTTTATCTCTGTTCACCTTCACTTATTTTGCCTACTTATCTCAACTTCTACTTAAACTTCAGTCTGAAACCAATCATCTAATGTGTCCACCTTAAATGAGAATTTTACTTCCTAAACACCTTGAAAGGAAAAACAGATTCAAGAGATCCTTTCTTTTGTACTGCCATGCTCTTGTATTTGATCACTCTCTTCAAATTTTAGTTATCCATCAGCCTCCTAGGCCAATATCAGCATTCCTGCTGATGATATAAACAGGATTATTAACTTTAATGACCTTTGCAATTCAGTAAGCCAAAAAAGAGCATTTTTTACAATTAGCCTACCAAAGTTAATGATCTTACCACTTTCCTCATTTGACCACAACTCAAGGTTTTGTCAAGATTGTTTTTAATAACCTCTCTTTTCTTGATGCTGGCTGTTAGATTTTTTTTTTTCAATACCTTCTTTGTTAAGAGTTTGCTTAGACACTCCAGGGTTTGTTTGCCACCTGCAAAGGCTTAATCCTTTTCATTGACTTCCCTCCCCTTGTTTTTTAATGAACTTCTTCACATTCCATAGTTATATGGTATTGCTCGCTGAGATTGCTTGTCACTTTTAAGACATACTAAGAAGTAGGTTCCAGTGCATAGTTAAAAGCAAGATATCTGGTCCAAGATAAATGATATCTGTTTATAATCCATACTGAAAGTGAAGAGCGAGGTTCATCCAGCCCTAAGAATAGTAACCTTGATTTGACCTGGATGTTTTAAGTGAAACAAGTGCCATCTTTCTGCTTCCTCGGTACCTAGGAGTATGTTTTACCTTTGATATTATCATCTAGTGCCTGGACTAGAGGCACTGTGTTAAGCTACTTAACTTAGTACAGACCTAGAAACAAGAAACTAGGAGAAGTCTACCTGAAACTCAATTTTGTTTAGAAAAAGAAAAGAAAAGTTCATTTAGTGTTTCTCAATACAGAGGTAAAAGGCCATACCAATCAATTTAGGAACTTTGGAAATGTCAGCACAATTTGAACTGACAAATGAGTCAGAACATTTAGCGCTCTGTGTGGAATTGTGTTGTTTTGAGTTGCAGAGCTGAGTGACTGAAAGAAGTTATTCCAGTATAATAGAAACCAATGGTTTCTTGGGATGCCTCACAACATAATAAAGGGTAAAAAGTAATTTAGTAGAAAAAATGTGGATCAGCGCACTAAACCATTATGATATATGAACTGATTGTGAACATAACCATCATCCAGAGATAGTGAGATTTATACTTATCTCTATAAATCAATTTAATTCCATTTTAAAAATTTTATGCAACCTCCACTACTAGTTTTTGGGTTGGGGTTAGGGATTATTTTCAGTGTGGTAACTTAAAATTTTTTAAAAGAAAATTTAAGTCAAGACAGACTTATTGGTAGCTGAAAAGAATTGAAGAAGCTAGAATAAGAGGCAAATATTTATATAAAAATATGTTACATTATAAATTAGATAAAAATAATTATATAAAAATTATGCACATAACAGAACTTNGTTGTTTTACTGTTGCAGGGAGGAGTGGTCAAATTCCTGTTAAAATGCTTTAAGTAGCAATTAACTACAAACAGCATTCTCAAAATTATGGTTCGTTTACTACTGTCCTCTTAGAAGATTAACAAAGTTTGTGAAAAAGAAGCAATTCTTGACAAATCTGGTAAAGCAGATCCAGTGCTGAAATGGTTCCTGAAAATGATCTTTTAAGCATATTTCTAAAGCATGTCTTCTCCTCCTGTATTACATGGAAGTAGCAAGCTGACCACTGCCTGCTGTTTTCTTTGATTCTTATTGCTGCATGCAGCCTTTGGCATAAGTTAATTATTGTTTGTGATGCATATTATTATAGTCTATGGCAGTATAGAATACCATAAATTTTTTATATTTTCTTTGTTATGGCAAGACTCAGGATCATATACTCCTGGAAGCTGGGTTCAATGACATACTACTGGAACTGATAATAAAAGTATGGGTAAAGGACTGCAACATGTCTTGTGCAGCTTCTTCAGGATTTTAAGTTTAGCAATACAGTAAATAATACAGGTGTTTTTCTTAGCAAGGCATGAACTAAGAGAATAATTTAAGTGATTATTTTTGCAGCATCGAGTAAACTAAAACACTTAAGCCTATTTATAGTGAAACCTTTATAAATGTAATTTGTATGAATACCATTGCAAACTTGTGTAGCCTAGATCTGTAAAGATCTAAAACTTGTTTGTATTGCAATGTGCTTTGTGCTTCAAACAGAACTGTATATATGTTACATAAAACTTGTTCCGAAGTGACCAGCAACTTCACAGAGAGACTTCAGATCCCTTATGTCTTCCTCTTTTGATAGCAATCCTTTCAAAATATTCCTTAATCTAGCTTTTGTTATACTAAACTTCCAGTCCTGGGTTCTCATTAATCACCCATCAGTGCCATTTTAAGCTCATGAAGAAGTGTCACATGACTTTAATGAAATTTTCTGCATCTCTTTTGGTTTTGCTTTGTTTGAAGTGTGCAATTTTACTAAAAATAACACAGTGTTGATTGATCTTAAGAACAGAAAAAAAAGTGGTTTACAGACAGTGTAAAAATAAGGCAAGCGTGCTGTATAGCGCAGAGTTGTGTCATTTGTTTGTTTTACCTTGGAGTAGGAATGAGGAATGTTACTTTCTACTCTAAGTTTAAAAAAATAATATGTCTTTGATTTTAAAATTAATTTACTATGAGTCTAAGTATACTGCATACAGTGATATTTAAGTAATATTAGAAGACAATAATTGCTGCATTGATATTAAAAATTGAGATATTGCAAGATCTACTAAAAGCCCAGAAACTTTCAAACCTCTTTGAACAGGTTTACATGTAGTTACAAAGAGTTTTTCCTACAAAATGTCCAGCTAGGCTTTTTTGATAACTGCTTAGATTTCCTTTCTGTGTGATTTTTTGAATATTTACTTCTCAACTAAGTACAAGGACCTTTTCTGTCTTCCTTGAAATTTTCATGTTGCTTTTTTCTTTTGCTAAGGGGAAGGAGAGGAGACAGAAATATAAAAGACCAGAATGTATCTGCTAGAATCTTTAACAGATTTAACTATGCTTTTTATTGAACTGGAAGACCTAATTTATATTTCCAAATTAAATCTTTATTTTATTTTGCATACTCTCCACCTTTCCTGCAGAATGGAAGGAATACTGAAATTATTTCTGCCATTTAACAACCATTACATGCCATGAAGTAAGGAGCCATATTTTTAACCCCCAAATCAATTAATTCAATTTCTAAATCATAGAATATACTCCAGAAAGCAAATGCAGAACTTGGAAACTAGATTTATAACTTGGTTTCGGTGGGCTAAATCAGCTACAAATATCTAACAGTGAATTCCTTTCTCCAAGGAGAGACGTCTCTTGAATTATCTGTCCTTCTGCTTGGCTTAACTAGGAGAAAAGGTGGCATATGGGGCTTACAAGGTAACATGTCAAAATGAATGAGAGTCTCAAGGGATTCCTCTGCCATAGTCCAAGGAAGTTTCTGTGCCTTGATAATACGGACTGGAGACCCATTAATACAGGAGAATCCCTGCCCAGTGATTTTTGCTATGTTACAACATGGTATGTTCTACCTAGTGTGTCGTAAATTTTAGAAGTAAATTCAGAATTTGCTTTGAAAGAACTCTGTATATTACTAGAGAATGTATCAAACACTTACTTTCTTTTGCTTAAAAATCATTGTTACGATTGCTTACTCTTGGTTTTATAAACAACGCATTTCAAGGTCCAGATAGCCTGTTTTCTATGGTGTGCAACAACAGTCTCTCAAAAGCCAATATTTGACAGCAGTGAACAGCAAGAGTCAAGGGAAAGTACTTTAGGGGAGATGAAGCATTTGAATCCACAGTCCATCTCAGTATACTGTACGATATTTAGCAAATCTAAATATGTATGCTGTATCTTGCTAGCTTTGGGGCTTTTTGTGCCCTAGGAAGGCTGAAAAATGCTGGTTCCTGCCCCCTCACGATCAATTTCACACTGCACAGATATCGGAATTTTGTAGCCTTTAATATTTTACAACCTTAAGGAACTGTATGTGGTACAGTAAAGTGATTCTTGTTCCAGTTATGTCATCAAGATTTGTTTTTTTGTATGACCTTTTTATGCAGTGTTTTCTTAAATGAAACAGCCTGTCAGATTTACAGTGTGTATTCATTTGTGAACAACAGGGAAATTAGAATTTTCAATGTGATGTGAGTTTAACAATTAGAGACCAAGCAGGTCTAGCAGTATAGCTAGAAAGAAAAGCAGAGGTCTTCAGGAGGATGAATGACTACGAAAGACATTAATACTGCATGGATAAGGTAAACTAAAAGTAGAAAGCAGCAATATAACAAATGGTGTAGAGAAACAAGTTGAAGAGAAAGTCAGAGAAAACAAGAAAAGAGCTCAAAAAGTAAAATTTGAGCAAGGGGGAGGGTCCAAACACTGGGTATGGGAATATTGACATTTCCAGACTTTTTAGGAAGGCTGGAAATTAATAATGAACAGTCTGCTATTGACAATGTGCAGACTGGACAACATATCCTTTCTATAATTTTATTCTGCAACTCTGTGGAAAAATACAGTGGTTATACTGACAAAGTAGAATAGAGGAGGGCTATTTGGAAAGTTCTAGTTTAAAGCACTCAGGAATGAAATTTTTGTGTAAAAGAGTTTTACAATATTGATAATAAGAGATGGTAAAAAATTCTACAATAATTTCTTTTTTATTTAAAACCTTTTCATTTTGGAAATTTTTGAAATTTGTTTTAGAATGTTGATGAAGTTGAAATAAAAAAAAGTGAATGAATATGGGAGAATAAAAGACAAAGAAGTTAGTAGCAACAATATCCTTCTCAATATTTCATGCTGTATGATAGTGTAGCCAGACAAATATTTCTATTCTGTGTATATATAGCTAATGTTTATTACTGACTAAACAACAGATACATAAAATAATCATTATGTTTTCTTGCTTAAAGTGTTTTTCTAAACAGGCAGTAGATGGCCAGGGAAAAATGTTCAAGCTGAATCTGAAAAGTAATTCGCGTTATTAATTTTAAAATAGAACAAATGTAAAGCACACCAGTACCTTTGAAATCACATTTAAATTTGGAATGTTTATTTTTAAAATATATAATTAAGTATCTGATGGGAAATTTCCTCGTTCATCCTCCATAGAAAACTAACACCGTATGTTTTTCTTCCAGATCAAAACAGAAACACTTTCCAAAATATATTCTTTTTTTCCCCCTTGTTATGGGTTTGTGTGGCACGGGGTTGTTGTTGGTAGAGGGGAGGGGGCTGCAGAGGTGGCTCCTGTGAGAAGCTGCTGGAAGCTCCAAGTCGGACCCACCTCTGGCCCAGGCCAACCCAGTCAGTGACAGTGGTAGTGCCTCTGGAAGAACAGATTTAAGAAGGGGAACCTGCAGTGAGTGGGGGGATTGGAATGTGAGAGGAACCCCTCTGCCGATACTGAGGTCAGTGAAGAAGGAGAGGGAGGAGGGGTGCCTGAGGAGGCTGATGGCCCTGCAGCCCGTGGTGAGATGGCAGGCTGTCCCCCTGCAGCCCATGGTGGGGAGCGGGGGAGCAGAGGCCCCCCAAGATGGCTGTGACTCCAGGGGAAAGCCCGCACTGGAGCGGTGTGTGACTGGAGAGCAGCCCATGGAAAGGACCCACGCCAGGGAAGTTTGTGAGGAACTGCAGCCCATCGAAAGGCCTCACATTGGAGACGTTGGTGAAGGACTGTCTCCCGTGGGAGGGACCCCACGGTGGAGCAGGGAACGAGTGAGGAGTCATCCCCCTGAGGAGGAAGGAGCAGCAGAGACAATGTGTGGCGAGCTGACCCAAACCCACATCCCCTGATCCCCTGTGCTGCCGGGGGAAGGAGGGAGAGAGAACCGGAAATGGAGCCAAGATGGGAAGGAGGGCAGGAGGGGTGGGGGAAGGTGTTCTGAGCTTTGGTTTTCCTTCCTAATATCCTTGTTTTTGATTTGATTGGTAGTAAATGAAATGGATTTTGTTTCTTCCCCAAGTTGAGCCTGTCTTTTGCCCGTGACCATAAGTGGGGAGTGATCCCTCCCAGTCCTTGTCTCGACCCACGAGCCTGCCTTTGTATTTTCTCCTCATCGCAGCAGTGGCCAGGGGAGGGGGTGGGGAGTGAGTGAACGGCTTCGTGGTGCTTTGTTACTGGCTGGGCTGAAACCAAAACCACGACGCCCCTCATATACAATACCTGAATTTCAGCCAAATCTTCTAAACTCTTAAGTGTATTACAGACATATAGGCAGTGGTATGGTATGGACTATATGATTACTTCATTTTCAGATTCACTTCTCAAGTAAAATAAATCAAAAAGAGCATAATTCTATGAAAGCAGTTGGGGCATTTAACCAAGACCTGTTTTAACCTTCTGCTTCATCATGCAGAGACTGGAAAATGCCAGGTCAAAAACTAGTGAAATATTGGGAAGATTTGAGCCAGCTTTGTGCTCGATATTATTTGATAGGCAATGGAATGCATAGGGTGACACTCATGTTATCTGCTCTGGGCACCAAGGTCCTGAAAATCCAGCTACAGTTAACAGTTCTGGAGGGAAATTCCGATAGTACAGCACAAAAATGATGCCAAGAAATGGCCAGACAATGTATATTTAGAATCTTTCTTTGTGAAATGTGCAGAAACAGGGAGGATAAAAATCACCAGAATGAAGCCCATGATTACCTATATGCTGCTTCAGCCTATGGGCCTACAATATCAGCTCTTTGTCTGAAGTCTTAGAACCGTCAATTTGCTGTAACTGGTTAATCATCTCTTGGGCCTGTTCTTGATGTCCTCTAAAATATTAGCCCTAGATTTGCTGCTGACCAGGGCAGTTTTCAACAATAATTTTACAGAGCCTTCTATCCCTCAGATTCATTGGTAGGAAAGCTTGACACTGACCTTTGCATGAATATGAAAATTGATGAATTAAATTGGAACAAAAAGCACAAAAAAGTTGCTACGTCAAAAAAAGATTTTTTGGCTATTTAAATGCTAACATCATCTATAAAAAATGTTTGTTCTGGCTTGTCTGTTCTAGTCCTGAGAAAGAAGGATAGAGAAGAGCATTTTAAAGCTTCCTTTTTTTTTTTTTTTTTCCATTCAAATCCTTTCCTAAAAAAATAAATTTCCTTTAATATGAATGATGGAATAGACAGTCTGGGACAATAGGAAGGGAATTTGTATGCAGTAGCTTTCCATGCCCAAATCTGGAAAAATGTCCTTTAATCCCAAACCAATTAATATAAAATCTCATGTTGGCTAATGAAAAGTACAAGAAAAACACGATTACCAAAGTTAATGCAAATAAAGTGGAGGTAATATGACTCGATATACAACATGGGTTCTGCATCTTGAAATACATTTTCATAATGGTGGCAGAAAACAGACCACAAATTAACTTAAAGTTTCTTTTATATGATATTTATCTTACCATTCTTATACATAGATGACCTAATTAAATGAGCCCTATATATTATGTCCCATATCCTGCCTTTTGCATCTCCACCGCATGGGCAGTCTTCTGTGAAGATACTAGATATTTTTGAGGCTGGTTAAAAGCTGAACTAGCTTTCTGAGTCTGGCTCTGT
Source organism: Pandion haliaetus (assembly GCA_013401275.1). NCBI lineage: Eukaryota > Metazoa > Chordata > Aves > Accipitriformes > Pandionidae > Pandion > Pandion haliaetus. The sequence continues at coordinate 33,428 of VYZV01037038.1, read as the reverse complement.
TTCAGTTTTAATAAAACATTGCTGTTGCAGTGAGTGTTCACAATGACTTTCGTTGTTTGAAACAACAGGCAAAGATTGGAAGAATAGAGGAGGTCATCAGATCCCAGATTTGACACTGCTGCAGTGATTTCCACCTGATGAGGGCTTTAACACTCTAACTTTCCAGATGTTTTTGTTCAACTATAAAGCCACAATGCTGACTTCCTCTTTTCAGGATTTCTGGACTGTACATGCTTTGTAGTTGTAAATAATGTTTTGTGCAAGATATTTCAATGATTTAAATCTGTGGCCAATACAGCTAAACAAAGTATTTTTTGCTGATGTCTCTGTGGTTTAATTCCATTTTCAGCTTCACAAAAGTTCATATTCACATGTTGAACTTGTCACTTTGCATTAAGATAACATAGCTTTTCATACCCTGCAGTACTACTGAACATGTGAAGTCTCTAATCTTCAAATAAGCAGGAAAAAGAAGGCATTTTGATTTTCTGCACTTATAGAGCTGCCAAATAATGTTTTATTTTTATACTTAAGCCAGGAATCAGAATTTTCCTTGTTTTTTTAATGTTAACTTCTGCATCGTTATATCAGCAAAGAGACGAAGGTGAATTTTAGATTTTCTCCCTCAAATAGATGCTACTTTTTTAACAGGACAGAACTTTAACTACTACCCATTCCTTCCTTGCCATCACGAAACTGCTCTGTGTTGCTGATTTAGTCTTTTGGATCAGATCACTGGAAGGTGACTGCTACTGTGCATTCTTGAATACAGTGATATGTGATGCCACCACTGAGCTGTGGCAGTTTCTAATGCCAATGCGTTTAGCATATGCACTAGCTGTAGCATATCCTTCCACTGATTGCTCCTCCAATGAGATGTGAACCCCAGCAGAGATTTCTGACTATGCTGAATATGTTTTTCCAGAAAGCATTGTTGTATGTAAAGGAAAATACATTCTGGTAGCTATGACAGCAACCTAAGACGTGTTTTCCTATCATTTGGCTCTGTCAGCAATATGGCTCTCACTGACAGAACTTTTCCAGTTCTCTGTTCTCTGAGAGACCAGGCACAAGTAAAGCTGTAGAGACTTGATGCAACATGGTGTCCACAAACATGGATTATTTCACTCCTTATGATGAAAGCAAGCAATATCTCAGATGAAATTATGCTTCAGGGGCTTCTTTTACTGATTGCATGTATCTGCTCAATAAGCTTTTTTTTACAGACTTGTTCAGATTAAAAGAACCCATATCTAAGCAATGAATAGGATACAGGTATACCACCTTGTAAAGCCTTGTGTTTTAATTATTTGATGCCCTGAAATTCAAATAAATGTCTTGTTTTACTGTTAAGCTCCTCTGTTTTGGCTCCAGTTAACAAAGGAGCTATCTTTTTTCTTTTAGACCAGTCACTAATGCTATAATGAAATGCCAAATTTAGTTCAGTTTTCACAAGCCCTTGTTGTGGTTTATGTATATCATTTTCCTTGGGGTTGTTAACAAATAAGATGGGAAAATATTTGTTTTTCCATGAAAACTTTGCTGATGGGAGACTACTTTTGTTTTTCAGTTCAATAACCAGTCATTTCCAACCTCAGAGGTGCTTGTTTGCCCCAACCTGGTTAAATTATCTTGTCTTCCATGTTCTGTGTCTTTTTTTTTAGAAACATCATTCTCTGCAGTATGCACCTAATTTGGTGCAGCTGCTTTTGCTCTGGGCAAACAGGAAGCTCTGTTCTAAACACAAGGATTCAAAGTGCAGGATACGCTTTGCTAACTCACCAGCAAAAGGACTGTGTACTTTAGTTCAGAGATTGGATGCACTTTCAGGAAACAGTGTTTTTCCATCCATTTAACCCATGCTTGACTTGAGAGGCAAGATCTGTCACTGGATTGCTTATACAATGGTGGCCTGCTATTCTAATATTTTAAACAATAATGATAGGTGCTTGATTGTTAGTTTTATGTTTTTTATTTTGAGGTATTTTGATGAATAACAGATTGGTTACTTTCCTGAAAACGGTTACATTTTGTGAAAGGGCTGTGTAGCAGCAGATGGGAAAAAGATAAAAGCATGATGCCAAGTGGCCTCTCTGCTGGTAATGTGTGCTGGGAGAAAGTTTTGATACATTTTTCATCTAAAGGGGAATTAATTTCTGCTTGAACAGATCACAAGAAATCTTTGTGTCCCATACAACCAGTTCTCCTTTTATAAGACTCACAACTTAAAAGATGCTATGTGTCAGACCTCTCTAGTTAATATCTATTGTCATCATATATAGTCAGTCCTGTTTTAAATGAAGGAAGTATCTGAGCAGTGGAAATCACTGCAGATTGTGCTCGTAGGTAGTGGTGAGAGACTAAAAGACTTCATTCTACAAGGTGCTTGCTTTGCCCATTTATGGTAGATGGAGCTAAAGAACCTCCATTTGAAGTGCTGTCATCCCATGGTCATATGACATGTGCCCCTCACATGGATGGTAAGCTTGGAGCATTTCACTTTCTCTTAAGAGGTCACGTTTAGGATGTACATATTTGTACTTGATACTAAGAAAAAAACTCTGTATTATACGGATTAAAATGTTCAGACCAAAATGGATTCAATTAAAGATAAAAGAGGAGAGCAAACTCAGCACTGAAATATTATTTACAATGAGAAATACTTTTCACTTCCAATGAGAAATAGCTTTGAAAAAGGAACTCTAAATGAAAGTATTAGACTATTTTTTTTTTTTTCAGAAATGTGTTTTAATTATTTTTCTCAAGTGTTTTTTTTTTAAATACCTTGAATGGAGATGCAAGGATTTTGCATATAAAAATCTCTTCTTAAAAGCTACTAACAGAACACCATTTGGGATTTTTTTTGCCACTCTTTAATCATATGTAAAGGAAATTAAAGTGCCAAAGTTGTCATCAAAGCCTGTATGAAAGTCACATAATTTATATGTCTTTGTTAGGTAAAGTAGTTCTATGACAGAATTATTTTGGTTGGCACTCAGTAATTAATGCATGACATCTATCCTGTTTTAGAGTATTTTATGGAGCTTGCCAGCAAGTACAAATGAAAACAGAATTATAACCTTTACTTTATTTGTAAATTGAAAAATTTTAATCAAACCAAACTTGATTGTTTCCTTTCTATTCTGTTTCCTACCTCTGGATTAGACTTATTAGTACATTGTTATGTTGCCTTTTTCTCTTCCTGTGCTATTTAAGAGGCTTTCTAACAGATTTGGTTGTTGGCAGATGCTTGGCATTCAATTATTCTGGCAGGAACTAAAATCCTCTGGAGTCCTTAATATATAACTCTAAATATGCATACTGAATTAGACAGAAAATTATGACTTTATAGTGGAATACCTAAAGATTATTTTAATGTTACTATCAACTTTGTTATTTCTCATTATCAAAATAGTTAGCTGTATATTCTGCTAATAATAGATGACCTTATTTTCTTTTACTAATTGTAGTGAGAATTATGTGCAGTCAGCATCTGATTATCAGCAGATAAATATGCTTTGGATACAGATACCTAAGCCATCAAAATCTGGAATCCAGGCAGGTACCTTGGGCAGCCACGTCCTGTGATCCAGATGCTTGCCAGTTGATGACCATACTAGGGTTGGAGGACTAGCAAACGTCATTGGTCTTCACCCCAAACATATCTCCACTTTTATTTTTTCTAGCTTAATTTATGGGTCTGGCTTAATCCACACTTCTTTTTTTTCCCCAGGTTATCTTCCCTGTGTTCTGGTTAAATAGGAACTGAATGGCCTTTTGTCAAGTTGAGTAAATGCATATGCATGTAAATAAACTACTGTATTGGGTTTGTGTGGCAGGGGTTTGGTAGTGGGGGAGGGGCTACTGCTGTGAGAAGATGCTAGAAGCTTCCCTGGGTCCAAGTTGGACCTGCCTCTGGCCACGGCCAAGCTGATCAGCGACGGTAGTAGTGCCTCTGTGATAACATATTTAAGAGGGGAAACCTACAGTGGAGAAAGGAATGGGGTGTGAGAGAAACCCCTGTGCAGACAGCAAGGTCAGTGAAGACGGAGGGGGAGGAGGTGCGCCAGAGGAAGTGATGCCTCTGCAGCCCATGGTGAGATGGCAGGCTGTCCCCCTGCAGCCCATGGAGGTGAGGGGAGGAGCAGATGCCCATCTGCAGCCTGTAGAGGACCCCACACTGGACCAGGTGGATGCCCCCAAAGAGGGCCATGACTCCATGGGAAACCTGTGCTGGAGAAGCCTGTGCCTGAAGGACTGTGGCCCATGGAAAGGACCCATACTGGGAAGTTCGTGAAGGACTACAGCCCATGGCAAGGACCCATGTCAGAAAAGTTAATGGAGGACTGTCTCCCATGGGATGAAGCCCACGCTGGAGCAGGGAAGAGTGTGAGGAGTCCTCCCTCTGAGGCGGAGAAAATGTGTGATGAACTGACTGCAAACCCCATTCCCCATCCCCCTGTGCTGCTAGGGGGGAGGAGGTAAAGAAAATTGGGAGTGAAGTTGAGCATGGGAAGGAGCGAGTGGTTGGGGAAGGTGTTTTTAAGATTTGGTTTTATTTCTCACTATCCTACTCTGATTAGATTGGTAATAAATTAAATTAATGTTGTTTTTTCCCCAAGTCAATTCTGGTTTTTGCCCGTGACCTTAATAGGTGAGTGATCCTTGCCCATCCTTGTCTCAACCCATGAGCTTTTCGTTATATTTCATCTTCTCCATCCCACCAAAGGGTACGAGTGAACGAATGGCTTTGTGGTTCTTTGCTGCTGGCTGGGCTTAAGCTATGACAAGTAAGCCGCAAAATATGCATCAAAAGGCCTGCTTTATTTTAAATAATTTAGTATACAACAATATTTCACAGTTCTGTATACAAAGCAGAGTCTCATTTTGCTAATACAACCAGCTCTTCAGAAAAAAACTCAGTATTTTATTTAGAGCCAGCCTAGTAAAAGGCAGTGATAGCATTTTGACTTCTGTTGTAGTTTCAGCAACAGAAAATGCTTCGAAGACTAAATAGAAAATTGGGATCCACAGTCTTTAGTTACCTTCTAATATCTGTAGATGGAGTATTGAAGACCTTTTTTCATTAAAGGTTTTTCTGTTTTAACTGGCCTCCCATCTAGAGGGAACATCTTCAAACTATAAGTGACAAAGGACTGACATTAATAAAGTGAACAGCTTTCATTTCTGTCCTAAATTAGAGTTTTTTTCTCTCTAGATTTCCTTTCTTTTTTTTCTAATTCAACTAATGAACTGCTACTTTGTGATAGATTTTAACTTATTTACACAGGGAAAGTGTTGAATAAATACATTTTGGAGGAAAAAGGGCAAAAGCAATAAAAGATAGTCTGAAAATTACAAGAAATAGTGAATCAATCTTCCATTTGGCTGTTGAATGTTGAATAGAGGAATCTTTTAATAAAAAATATCTAGATAAATCTTTCTTTAAAATAATAAAGCTACATTGCAATACAGCAAGGTTCACATATATCTACTATACAGTTTTTTGCAGTAGCGTCAAATTCTCAGTCAATGCAGTGGAATCAGGATAGGAGGTTATGACAGTCCTGCAGCAAGTGAGCCTGAGCTTTGGATGGGAATACCCATGGAACTATTTCATTTTTTTAAAATAATAATTCTTCTTATGAAAAAAAAAAAAAAAGTCAGGACTTTTCTACTGGAGCTAACAGTGGTGGGATCCAATAAATGTACTTTTGTGGAGGCTAGATCATTCTTTCAGATAGCAAACTAGGCTGAAGTAGACGGAGGAAGAGGAGAACTATATGTCTAGACAATTCTCTACATTTTGTCTGTATATTCCCCCATGACAGCTGGGAGTAAAATACAGTCCTCCATGTTTCTGCCTCTTTGCCTTTTCCACACCTGTCTCTCAAAGATCTGACAAGCACTGTTTCTTTCAGAGTTTCAGCTCTCCTCTGTAGTTCATTTTTCTTTTCAGCAGTAGGACACTTCTTTCACCCTATTTGGTAAATCTCTTCTCCCTGTATTTCTCGCTTTCACTAATAATTCTTTCAGCTATGTTTATACAGATAGTTTAAATAATTTAAATATAATAGTGTAAATACAATTCTACTTAAATTATTAATTTTATAATCAATTATATAATTATTAGCTTAGAGTATAATATCTTATAAGCCACAATATAAAGCTATGTATTAGAAATAATGTTTTAATAAATCAATATTTTTAATTTACATAAAAGTAAACATAACTTAAATAGCTCCATCAAATACTGTGTATGTCAAAGCTGGGATACTGTTGAGTGACTGTATAGAACTCAAGGGGGAGGGAATCAAGTTTGTCAGGCTCCTGTCCAAATTGCTTCCCGTTATGATTCCTGGAGTACTCTTCCCCCTCAAAACCTCCAGCCTAAGTCCCCACTTATGGTCACAGGCAAAAGACAGGCTCAACTTGGGGAAGGAACAAAATCCATTTCATTTACTACCAATCAAATCAAAAACAAGGATATTAGGAAGGAAAACCAAAGCTCAGAACACCTTCCCCCACCCCTCCTGCCCTCCTTCCCATCTTGGCTCCATTTCCGGTTCTCTCTCCCTCCTTCCCCCGGCAGCACAGGGGATCAGGGGATGTGGGTTTGGGTCAGCTCGCCACACATTGTCTCTGCTGCTCCTTCCTCCTCAGGGGGATGACTCCTCACTCGTCCCCTGCTCCACCGTGGGGTCCCTCCCACGGGAGACAGTCCTTCACCAACGTCTCCAATGTGAGGCCTTTCGATGGGCTGCAGTTCCTCACAAACTTCCCTGGCGTGGGTCCTTTCCATGGGCTGCTCTCCAGTCACACACCGCTCCAGTGCGGGCTTTCCCCTGGAGTCACAGCCATCTTGGGGGGCCTCTGCTCCCCCGCTCCCCACCATGGGCTGCAGGGGGACAGCCTGCCATCTCACCACGGGCTGCAGGGCCATCAGCCTCCTCAGGCACCCCTCCTCCCTCTCCTTCTTCACTGACCTCAGTATCGGCAGAGGGGTTCCTCTCACGTTCCAATCCCCCCACTCACTGCAGGTTCCCCTTCTTAAATCTGTTCTTCCAGAGGCACTACCACTGTCACTGACTGGGTTGGCCTGGGCCAGAGGCGGGTCTGACTTGGAGCTGGGGGAGCTTCCAGCAGCTTCTCACAGGAGCCACCTCTACAGCCCCCTCCCTGCTACCAAAAAAAATCTGTGCCACACAAACCCATAACAGAGCCAGAAGCTGCACAGCCTTGTACAATCACAAGAATTAATTATTTCAGTTTCTCATATATCATGTTATCCTGTGACTGGTAGTATGCAATATTGACATTCCAGCTCTTACAGGACATCCTGAGGTGTCTCTGCATAGTGCTGCACTGGAGGTGTTGCAGATACTTAATGTTCAAAAGCAGCTACATGCTTGAGCACATGCTTACCTTTTAAGTATGTGACATACTTGGGAGTTGTGTACATCATCTGATAGAGGCTTGCAGATCTCTGGCAGTGCATAAGAGATGACATGAAAGTATGTTAATGTAGTGTACGTATAACCACTTATCCTTGTCATTTTGATTATTAGGACAATGAAAACATGTTGTAGGGATAAATTACTGGCATTGATAGACTGTAAGCAACCTTTCCAGGTCATTGCATTTAATATTTGACATATGAAATCATGCTGTGTGAGACAGAATAGGTCATATAGAAGATACATGTCCATTATGATGATTCCTGCCCTTTCTTATAAATAATTATCCTTCAGCACACCAGTGACTGTAATTCTGAAAATCAGTGCCTGCAGACAAAAGCCTCTTACTTGCACATCTCACACCTGTTAAACAGTGGAACGTAGTAGCCAGTGTTGCTAGTTTCTAATTCAATATAATGTAACATTTTACAGTGCTGTATTCACAGGTAGTTTGATGAAAAGTAATCCGTCAAATACTAAGATTTTTCTCAATATACTTGAATAGCCTTGTGATATACTTGTCATTCATTATCCTACATATGAACAAAAAACGTGGACATTTCCCTAGTCAGCCTTTGTCAACATGCACAAAGTAAATGTTAGTTCTGTATATTCTTGCTGCTTAAAGCAGACATGTTCTTTTGAAAACAATACAGAATCACAGAATGGTTGAGGTTGGCAGGAACCTCTAGAGATCAGTTTGTCCAGGCTCCCTCCTTTCTGCGGGGTCAGCTGCAGCAGGGTGGGCAGGGGTGTGTTCAGTTGGGTTTTTAATTTCTCCAAGGATGTGAACTACACAGCCTCTCAGGGAAACCCATGCCAGTGTTTTACCACCCCACAGTAAAGCAATCTTTTTTATGCTTAATTGGATTTACCTGTGTTTCAGTTTGTTGCCATTGCCTCTTCCCCTGTCACAGTGTACCATTGAGAAGTGTCTGGCTCCATCTTCTGTATGCTCTGCCATCAGGTATTCAAATAAATGGGTAAGATCCTCCTGGAGCCTTTTCTCCTCCATGCTATACAGCCCTAGCTCTCTCAGCTTTTCCTCATATGAGTGATGCACTAGTCCCTTCATCATCTTCTTGTCCCTTGGCCTCTTTCCACTATGTCCATGCCTCGTACTGGAAAGTTCTGTGTAATGGCTGAAAAGTTTCTGTGTGATTTCTCCTAAAACCAAAATTACAAAGCTTGCTGATCAGATTTTAGGCAAAGAAATTTTCCTTCAGCTATACCTCTTCCTTCTCTCATTTAGGAGGTTTTACGTAAATCGTTAATGGTATTTCTGCATAATTTATTAAGGTGAAAATTCCTGCTATGAAAACAGATTATTTTTCTTTTCAAGTCCTTACAGTCTGTAAGCACCTTTTGCAGATTCATTTGAACATTAGCTGTAGAATGGTCAACAGTTAAATATTCACATATCTACTTTTAAATACTTCTAGATTAGTTTTTCCTTATGGCTTGTCTTTTTCACCCAGTTACTCAATATCTTGTTTGAATAGATTTTAAGCCCCTGACAGCCAACTGCTAATCCACTAGTTAAAACTCCTGTGATTCACTGTAATGTATTACCTCTGCAAGACCCATCTTGAAAAGCAGTGCTTCCTGCAGTGGTATGTGCACTACTTCCACATTTTGTTCCAGATTTCTCAAGTTACTTTCCAGTACTGTACTTCACCAACAGGGCATTGCACAGGGTTTGTAAAAGTTAAGACTGTCAATGAAACAGACTGCAATATTTGCATCCTCTGAAATGCCAGTTTTAAGTGTATATTTTATCACTTTAATCCCTACTAACATGATATGCTGCCAAAGACTAAAATATGTTTGTGCAAATCTAGCTTTTGCCTTGTAAATAATTTTAGAGTAATTAATATTTAATAGTATTTTTAGTTATTTCCATAACCTCTAACAATTTTCTTAAAATGTATTTATTCCTGACAATTTTCTATTTGAAAATACTGAGTGTTAGCTTTTTCTAACTAACAGTCTTCTCTTGAATCTGTTACCTTTTATGTATTGAAAGTTTTATGGTCTTTCTTACTGGAAAACTACACCAGTATTAACAAATACTGGCTAAATATCTCCTACTGTAGCCACTTGACAATTCTCGAGCCATTACTTAATTTTAACTTTCAGAAGAATTAACCTGTATCAGAAGAGAAAACTCTAGCAGAAGTTCGGCTGTTCAGTAGACTTAGTGGAGGGTGAAGCCAGACTTTTCTGTTATGCTTTGTCTTTGAGTTAACTAATACATTGCTAAGTGTACCCATTAGTAACCCTGGACTTCTATTTTAATTCTTATCCATAATATCTTTCCAGATAATGATCTGATACTTAGAATAATTACACAGTGAAAGAAATTCTGATGTTCTGCTGGTTTTTTTATTTTTTTTTNNTTTTTTTTTTTTTTTTTTTTTTTAACACTACAGGGCATAGCTCTGGCACAATTTTAGCTATGCCTGCCTAACCCAAACCCTGTGGATGTTAACCTGAAAATCTTCAGAACACAGGTGTATAAATTTCATAGCTTGTCTGGACATATTACATGGTATAATTGCTCATCCTAAATTGGCTTGTCTCATAGTGTAGAAAACATTAAACAGAACAGAAGTTCACTCCAGTTCATTTTGGACAATTTATAGAAAGAGCTTTCAGAGTCTGTAGACCTTGACCACTGTGTATGAAGAAAAAATTGAAAAGCTGATGAATAGATATCAAAGCAAACACCTGACAAGCCAACTGGACAGCAACTCATTTTGCCTTTCAGAAGACAAATGTCCTCTTTCCTGTCTATGAAGAGTGCCATTCCTAACAAATGGTAGATTGGACTAGAAAATAAATATTTATGAGAACAACTTTGTTCAAGCCATGTTGCTTAGATTAATTCTTTTTCCATTTACACTTCAGACAAGTTAAATTAGTTTGCCAACATCCTAAATTACAGAACATCTAACAAGTGGGCAACCATCAAAACTAGTCTACATTCAAACAGTATTAAATGGCTGGGGCAGGCCTCTTTTTTTGTGTGTGGAGAGACTTAAGCTTTACATAGTCATCCTAGTGGTAAGGAGTGGTAGTGAACAGACAGATGTCAAACCACTTTAATTGTGTCTTCAGTAAATCTTACCTTCTTTGTTATTATGGCAGAGGTTTAGAGACTGTTAGAAATAACAATTGTTTACCAAGCAAACCCTTACTAGGGTGAAATTAAAGAAGTATACTTTACTTCAGTTACCTAAACATTTTAAAGAAAACCGTGACTGCTTATAATATAAAGTAATATGAGTGAAACTAATAATGATGAATAGAAAGTAAGGAAAGCGTGTCATCAAGAGCACTTTTTAAAAAGGTACTTTCCCCATCTTGTAATAATTTTTCATTGGCACATAAAAAATGGGGTTCTTTTCCCCACATTTTAAAAGAAAATTCTGGTTATGTGGTTTAACAGAAAGAGGAAAATTTCTGATGGTTGATATAGTTACAGACTAACTGTGTGGTCTTCTAGCTTGCTCTGTTATGATAAAGGAATATTTTCAACAATAACTTTAAATCCATGGAAACACTTTCAGAACTTTTGTGTAGAAAAAAACAAATGCAGGTGGCTCAGAGCTACAATTTTTATGATCTGCAGCTGTATCTATATCTTACAGGGTATAGTGCTGAGTCTCAAACTAGCTTTCTTGTCAGTTTTCTCTTTAACATCTCTAAAAAAATGCTTTATGTTCTACTGGCGTTTGGGCTTTTTTTTTTTCCTTTTTAGAAGAGAGCCATGTGCATTGTGCATTGTGTTTTTTGAAAGCCCATCTCTTCTCTTAGTCTTAGTCTACAGTCCAGTGATTTGGAATGGAAGAAATTCTGTGGTTTTCTTTACTGATGTAAACCAGAAAAAAAATAAAAGGACAGATACTGAGTGTTTCCCCCTACATTTTATATATTTTGAGCTGTTCAGCACCCTTAGAAATTATTTTCATCTCAAACCATGGTAGAAATAAAGTGTTCTAGAAATTTGTGTTCTGTGGTGGAGACATTATTAGTGATTCCACCTTTGCGATGAGATGCTCATTTTTAACTAATAACTTTGTACACTAAAGGGTCCCATCTCCACTTATTTAGGCTGCTACTGTAAGTAGGTAGATTCTTTCCTTGGAGCAAATAGGTTGGAGAGAATATATGGTGTAGTGAACTTGAGACAAGTAGAAGCACATCTGAACACCTTCAGGAAGAGTCTTCTTTACCATTTTACTTCTCTTAACTAATGTTTTAAGAGTACAGGCTGATCAATGGCTGCTAATGCCTGCAGTGAAACTAAGCATGTGAAACAAACATTTCAAATTTTACTCTTAAATTGCTCCAGAATTTAAGTGGATTGAGGAAAAAGATTTTAATTTGTGTATTATGTTATTGGTAAGACACTTTCTCTTCTAATATACATTGACTAGTTTTCCAGCTGGATATCTAATATAGTAACTTTACTACTATCATGCATTCAGACATAACCAATATTTTAAATGTTTAGTTTGGATGTGCTAGCCAGCCTAGCCACACAGGACAAGAAGATACATATGCAGATTATTTATGTTAGGGAGATATTGGCTTTCTAGATATGAGGTAGACTTTTTTATTCTTCCTTAGAAGTTTAAATGGGAGCTCAGGCCAGGAAATGTTTAAGAGGTGCCATAGGTGTATCCAAACTACCTGTTCCCTGTTGGCTTCCTCCATACCATTAATCTGAATCAGCTACTAAATTGGTAAGCCAAACAGGGCCAGGGGAGAGCCATGAGCTTTTGCCCATGGTTACTAATACTGGGAAGTTGTTACCATGGTCCCCATCATTGCTTTAGTCCAGGATAGCTGGCACTTTCCCAGACAATGCCCAGATGTGTTTCAGGGGTGGGCATGGGCCGGGAGCCAAGCGAGATGGGCAATCTGAATGCTATCACCCTCGTTTGGTATGTAAGGGTGTTCAGGTGCATGGATGTGAAGCATACCACGTTATTTCACCTCAGAACCATGGAACAGCCTCTTTCCTCTTTAATTTCCTGCTGTATGTATTGTAGACGTACTGCCTAGTGGTTATAGACAATAAACCGACTTCCTATGGAAAATTATTATTAAAACTAGTTTGCCAGACATATGTAAGTGAAAGGTAATGTATAAAACAGTAATGAGTTAAATATTTTGACATGATTGTGCTTCCTTTTGGCTTCACTGATAAGAAAGAGATAAACTAGCTTCTCTCTGGCTTCTCTTTAGGCATACTCTAATACACAAGGTGTCGGTTACTCTGTGGTTTGGAAATGAATTCAGAATATGTATGGTTTTTAATTTTTTAGCCAGTAACCTTTTCCAGTTATCCCTCATCTTCAGTTTCCCCATCTGTTACGGTGTGAAAAGGGGTTGTCAGTAGTTACTGTTATCTACAGGACTGAGCGCAAACTTCATGCTCTTCGTTATACCAAATGCATGCTTGAATATCCTAGAATGAAACAAACCCTTTCCCTCGGTATTCTGCAATTTAGTTTATTCAACATTGTTTCCATAGCTGTACAAACTAAGGCAGTCCTGTGTGAGAATGGCAAAGACTTCAGTACATGACTGCAGAAGCATGTGGACTTCTGAGGGTATTACTCTGCAACGTAGTCCCTTCTCAGCATCATGTGTGCATGAAGACACAATCTTGTTCATGTTTTAAAATCTCCCCTAGCGGTTTTAGAAAATGAGTGTCTTCTCTTCTGCCTTGATCACTGTTTATTTCACTATGTTTCCTTAAAGAGTGAACCATGGAAGATGAATTTTCTGCTTTGTAAGAAGGACTTAACCTCTTGAACACCCACTTCATTTAATGAGGTTTATTATAGTTAATCTATCTCATATGTATACTTTCATTCTCTAGATAAACTAGTTTGAGATAGGTGCTTGCAAGAAATTCCTCTTCATATAGACTTTAAAAGGAAGTTCTAAGAAGCTTATATGATTAGCAAGTTAATAACGGGATCTCAGTGAAAGAAAGCAGGAAGTAAGAATTTCGTAGTTGTTAACCAAGAAATGCAAGATCTCAGCTGTTATGTCTGCCAGTTTCTGATGACAGAACAGACATTTTACTTCCATTGGCAAAGATCCACCCAGAGGTGTCTACAAAGGACGATAGAATAGTTCATGCTAATGGTCAGATCCTAGTGACCCACGACACAAGTTTTAGAACCTTAAGAAAATTATATTAGTTGTTTCATCTTCAAAAAGATGACTTTTTAAAAATGTACTTTTTCTCAGAACTTTCCATATTCCCTTCCGCACCCCTCAAAAAAGGCAAACCATCCAAACTTGAACATATTTATATGCTTAAATCAGTGGGACCTGAATATGTTTGACTTTTCAATATGTTTATTAGTCTGAATAGTAGGCAACTGTCATAAATATATGCAAAACTTTCTGGACTAATATTCAACAGGATTTTGCATGGTCAAGAAAGTCATGGTTTATATCCATGGGATATCATAACTTCTTTGGAAGAAATAGTGCAATTTCAGATTACTTTAATGAGAACTTATAAATGGCTACTGAACCCTGGGAGAACTTTGTTTTGATGTGGAAATTTTGCTATGCTAAGAGATAGGCAGGTGTCTAATCAGTTCTTCATAGGCTCACTTTAAGCCACTTTAACAAAACTAAATACATTATAATGGCATATTGCATGAAAATGAGCAGGAAATTAAAGAGGTTATGAAAGAACATTATTAAATATGAATATAAAAGGAAATCTTCTGTGTATAAAAGAAAAAACCCTCCTAGATTAAAAACTGAGAGTCATGCTTCACTAATTCTATCAGCCATCTTTTACATGGGAATGAAAAATAAGACAAAGAGCAGAAGTACTGATATATATTCAATCCTCAGTTAATAAAGAAGTTCATTGATTACAAATGGAACTATGCCAAACTTGAAAAAATTGGTAAATTGATAATTTAATAACCAGCATAGCTCTACTTAAGAGTTTCCTGATTCAATTGGTGATTGTATGCCATTAATGTAGTTCTCAGAAGTACAGCCTGAAGTCAGCAGTATGTTCAAGAATAAGGCATGGACCAAATAATATCCCCTGACAGTGAGAAACTGTTCCTGGAAACATGACACCTTTCCAGGGAAAGGTTATTTTTTTAACAGTTATGATTATTATAATTCTGAAAGTATACAGAAAATGCAGAATATCAGTCTTCTACCTACACACCCATTTTGGACCTGTATTTTGAAATATTTGCTTTTTACCATTCTCTTATTTATTTATTCTTAGTAGAATATAAACTTAGGAGACTGGATTTCATTGAAAACTAACTGTTCATTAAAAAAATTGTTTTATCCCAGCATAAAAACCTAATAAAACATTTCAAAATTATCTCAGTGAATTAAGGAACAAAGCTGCATTTGAAATGTTGCTGTAGGCATGTGAAAACCAAAGTGCTATTAAATCTTATTTCTCTAGTCACTTATTATCAGTTGCAATGGAAAGATATATGTGGAAAATTAGATTTCACCTTCTTTTTTGAAGTTGGTATACATAGCATTTTTATTTTCTCTAAAGAGCTGAAAAGCATTTTTTCTTTCCAACTTGAATTTGATACTTTATTTTTTTCTGGAAGTTTTAGCTTGAATTCATTTTGTTCTTCTTCTCCGCTCCTTCCATAGCATATTTAGGGGGTGGGCTTCATAATTCAGTTAAATTTCCAATGATGATTATCACCAAGCACAGGACAGGTGTATTGTTACCACAGAACATAAGCTACCTAGGTGTAGGTGTAAAATGTCTGCACTATACATGTCAAGAGGTATCATTTTCAACTAAAAAAAAAAAATTACATTTGACTAACTAAATCAGTTTTGTTTACCAAAAGTCATGTAAGCTTTTCCTTGAGCATTAGTCAGAATGATGTACAAAAAGGTTAACCAATAAAAAGGACAACTGTTAAGACCAGCTTGACTGCATAGAAAAAGTCATGTCCTGGAGGCCAATATAGCAAATTGCAGAAATAAAGGAGGGAGGATCAGGCTGGGTAAGAATTAGAGCATGTGTGATGAAGACATGGTGAAAAGGATTGGGGACTGATTAAAATATAAGACTAAAGCAAAACCAAAATCATATGTGAGCAAGGAAGGGTAGTCAGTGGGGATTTATACTCATTTGGTTCTTTGAAAAAGAGTATTTTTGGGATGTGTGCTAACTTAGGAGCTCTGAATATCTTGGCATT